>JAQFYQ010000316.1:0-18394 GCA_034694885.1 Buchholzia appendiculata | reverse complement strand
CCATTTCATGTCTGAACGCTCGGTCCGTCATTTTCAGGTCCGCCCATTTCAGGTCCGCCCATTTCAGCGCTCCCATTTTGTCGACTCTTATTGTAGCAATTGCACTCTTATAGACACTCATATGGTCATAAGTTCCCCCCCTCCTCATTCCTTCCCATAATAGCTACGGCGCCCACCATTGAGCTTCTGCATTGCGGATGGACCTACTCGAATCATTGTTTCGTGATTGTCTTCATATTCGGTGCACCCCTGCAGTAAACACATTAATAAATGTATTACAATATTTTGCATACTCGTACATATTCCTGACCCAATTCGCATCATCGAATAGACCGCTGTAAATCACATCACCCTCTTAATCTTTAGTGCTATGGTTCTAAAGATTCCATATTTCTAACCAAGTCTAATTTTTGGTATGATAGCGAACAGATGTAGTAATCATGAGAATAGGATTATTGCTGTACGGTGAAGCCGATAAAAACTAAATATTGTGCGACTGCCGATCTGTGCGGGAATACTAAAGAAAACATTATTAACGTCGACCAGGAGGAACGTTGTTTCCAAGGTCCATTCCAGTCTTTACGATCCCTATCAACCGTGCACTACGACGGGTTTATGTGCTGCTCCACAAAGTCTATTCTAAGCCTTATTGCATTTCCCATTACTTGCCAGAAATCATGCTCTGCTTCAGCCACAGAGAGTTAGTTTGAACGTAGACTACATAGTTTACTGGGAAATTCTGTATTTAAAGTATGCTGAATAAAGTTCACAACAGTTGAGCAGAAGTTTTACATATTTTCATAATTGATTAAATTTGACAAATATAACCCATTTCTTGTCGTGTAGCAATAATTGTACAAACACCGAAACATTAAGCCTCAGTTTTGGCCTGCTTTTAATGTCTGGTTATGTCGTCTACCCTAGTTATCCGTTGGAGTTGTCTCTGTCTTTGTAATGCCTACACTGGGTTTGTCTTGTCTGCTCAAATATAATTTGTGACGTATTTTGGCAGTCAACTAATCTTTTCAAAGTGTGCATTGCGTCTACAAATGAGTTTGCAATTTAAATAAACTGTACTGTAGGGATCAACTTTAAATAAGTCAGTTGGAATATTCTCGAAGAAATCATGTTAATTTATCTATCCAGAACAGCAGCGAAATCCTATTAGCTGTAAGAAGCATCCAGATGCTAGCTATAAGAAGAGAGAAAATATCAATAACAATAAGAAGAAGAAGAAGAAGTTGAGACATTGATTTCCTTTTCCTCACTCTTAAATGCATTCACAAATTTCTCTTGCATTTTTATTGCGTGCAAGGTTTCATAAAATATGCTGTAAACATAGAAATTCATTAAACTAAGAAATTCAACATTTTCCACTGGAAAGTCAATATATATTCTGTAGCATGATTGTAAATCTTGTGCTCTGTTACAGTTGCAGAAATCAGAATCAGTTGCAGAATCATCACACTCGAACTGTGCATTAGGTGAGGCATTGATATCTGTGATATTATGTGCAGTTTTCTCAATGAACTCACGATGGTAATAAGCCGTTTTGGAATAAGTCTTCTATGTATTAATTATTCTATGTTTTTTATCAGCTGTGAGTTGCAGAAAATCCTCTTGTTCTGTATAAAATGCCCATGAATTTTGCACTAACACTTCATATTTCGCCATTGAATAGAAATATGCATAAAGAAGCTCAAATTATTGCACGCAATCGCATACTACGATTAATTAAAAAAAGACACAAACGATTAATTTTCGGCATGGCAGATATACTGTATGTAATTTTGAATAAATATGAAGTTAAAGCGCAATTCATAGCTATTTATCAGGCTTTCTGACACCCATGAGTCATTTAAACATAGATACATGATCGGCTAGAGTGAGCATCCCAAAGTGGTCTATAGACTGTCACTGTTAGATCTGCACAAACCTGCGCTAATGTATCGTATATATAACTCAAGGAAGGAAGGAGGGAAAAAGTGAGGCAGGGAAGGGAAGTATCAATGAGAACTGGTATTATAGACCTGGTTGTTCAGCGACACTAAGAGAAAAAGAGCTAAGACAGATCATCATGATGATGAGCTCGAATGATTACGTTCTAACAATTATAAAATATGACGATGCCAATCATAAGAATGGAAAGAAGAAAGTGAATTACAAGGTCAAGAAAAAGTATCTGCTTATACCGTGTTCTCACACCGCCTAAGTAACTTTCCGTAAAATTGTACTGTTGTTCACATGTGTCATTACTCCGAAATCAATTAACCGGAAACTTGCGCTACTACCCTACAAACCAACAAAGGATTGAACTATTTTTAGCATCCAGGATCATCACATATAGCTAAGTGAACGGCCATTGTCACGGTTGCCATAGACACCATCCCTAGGTCGATGACGTCACAGTAGGACTTGTATTGCTTCTCTTGTTGAATCCAGCAGGACTGCAGTCACTAACAGCATTAGGAGCGCAAGTTGATTTGATTAGAGATGTTGGGCGTGGCTTAGACCACGTGCCCTTATCCGGTGCTATCATTCGAACAATGCTAATCTTCGCCGACAGGTATAGAGCGATATTGATGAGGAGTTCGCATTAGCGAAGACACCGGAAACCATTTCAGATGGTTTCAGCGCCGCGACGGCGGGCGGCGGGCACGAAAGGGATGCTCACGCGAGCAACGGCAGGGCTCGAATTTAGTGGGTGGGGGGTTGAGCATCCACAGATAACATTTTGATCTCCCATTTCAATGTATATCGACTTCAGAGGAGATTTCAAACTCCACGGTTATTATTTCTTGAGATAGGTCATCCGGTTTTTAAGTCATCCAGTAGCTTATTTAATTTATACAGTTCATGGGTCATCCATTTCATAGGTCATCAGATTTATAGGTTATCCAGTTCATAGGTCATCCAGTTAATAGGTCATCCAGTTTATATATACGTCATCCAGTTCATAGGTCATCCAGCTTATAGGTCATCCAGTTCACAGGTCATTTGGTTCATAGGTCATCCGGTTCCTAGGTCATCCCGTTCATGAGTCATCCATTTCATAGGTCATCCAGTTCATAGAACATTTAATTTATAGGTCATCCAGTTTATAATAGGTCACCCAGTTCATATCTTTATTTTAAAATGTATTTAAAACATTTGGTAGGGAAGCAATAATTGTATCACTGAAGCTACATCGCAATAGGATCATACAGATTGTCAAAACTAATAATCGCTCTTCCCCTTTCAACTTATTTTTCACAATTCCGCCACTTCGTAACAGCATAATGCAGTGACGTCACGGCGTATAGGAAAGCTTCTTAAACAAATGACGGCGTGACTCTGTAAGTACCAGGATGTTGCACGCATGCAGAAGGAAAGGAGATGCAAAGGTGAGAGACAGGTAAATAACTCAGCGACGACTGGAGATCTTCTTGAAATATTATACTTGCACTGACCCGCTGTGACTCTTAGAATAATCTACAGTGTGTAATTAGAGTTTAGCTGGGAATTTGTCGCTCGTAATTAACTATGACTGGGCAGAACTTAGTATTTCGTAAGCTGGGATTTGTTCAAATGCTTCAAAGATTTGCACAAGTATTATTTTTATTTGTCATTTTTGTGTCACCGAACACTATTTAATAAAATAAGATAATGGAACACAGTTACTTCATTCAAATCTTAAAACGCATTGTCACTATTGAACATATTCTTTGTTCGTGAATTAATGATCCTGTGTGGAACATTATTATTCACAAGACCTGTTTTGTAAATCTTATCAGCAAAAATATTAAAATGTGTATTTTTAATGATATGTTTTAACTTCTCTCACAACACAGGTATTAGTCACATCATATGTACTAATCATATCACAGGTGTTAATCACATCACAGGTACTGATATAACAGGTGCTAATCACATCACAGGTACTAATCACATCACAGGTACTAATCACATCACAGGTACTAATCACATCACATGTGCTAATCACATCACAGGTACTAATCACATCACAGGTACTAATCACATCACAGGTGTTAATCACAGCACAGGTACTAATCACACAGCAGGCGCTAATTACCTGGTTAGTTATTAATCACATAGCAGGCGCCAATCACGTGACACTTACTAATCACGTGACACATTTTAATTAACGTTAATTATGCTAATCGTACGACATGTGCTTCAAATGCAACAATTCGGATTAGACTTTTTAATGTTGTCGTTATTATCGTATGCTCAAGTGCGGAAATAGTTCAGAAATAGTTCGTCAGCCAATTTTAAACTATAGTGCCTGCCTCGTGCTGTGCCTGCAAAAGGCCCTGCATACCACCGTCGAGCCTCGTTGTCGGGCATGAATCGACGATGTGTGACATAGTCTGGATGTCTCCACAGTCACAAAGGTCACTGGTAGTCGGGCTCAATTTCTTTCGGGTTGGCCACATGTGTTTCGGAAAATTGGCCCCTAGCTGGCAAAGGAAGGGCCTTGGATGACTCAGGATGAGATGCCCAATGCCCATTAACCACCTTAGCCGTTTTCCAGTCTTCTCGTCACTGAGTTCTGATGTCTGATGGGTTCCAAATCAGTTCAAAGTCGGCGTCTGGATGCTAGACGACGTGCTGGTGGATAGCACATATCGCTGTTAATAAGACTTTGTAAAATTTATGTTGCTTGCGAATCTTCAGCATTCGAAAGCTTTATGCCACTACAATCCCGAAGAAAACATGATTGCACCAGTGTACCTATTGCGTGCCACATGGCTCTGAGTAGAGAACATTGCTTAAAGGTTGTAATATAAACTGCAGACCTAGGCCTAAATGTGTGTGTGTGTGTCGTACCAGTTTCCAAGTAGAACATTATCGTGTTCATCGTGCTCACAAGACTCGTAATGTGTCTGTCCAATTTTCTTCTCTGAATTCGTAAGAATTCCAATCTGCCACTTGTTAGTCGTGCATGTCCAAACCCTCTATAATCATCACCCAAGTTCGAGACTCCAATAATCATACCGGTCCTCACACACACCTTACTTAATATACAGGTCCGGACACTCCGCATAGTCATTGAGGCCCGGTCATTTCCTCCAGTCTCTTTCAACGTTGGCTCTAGCTGCTGCTGTTGCTGGGAGTAACGCGCGTGTGAAAGTTTCCTTTCAGCTTCGGTGTTTATTAGCAATTCTGCGAGCGCTTTTCTTCCTCACACCTACTAGCGTTATTTACTGGTCCGCCTCCACTGGTCACATGATGGCTGGATAGCGTGCGCAATACCTGTTCATCGTCGTCGTCCTCGTCTCTCTACCCGGAATGAGCCGGTGAGTGATGGACGCCTGGAGAGCCGGGTGATCGTCCCGTCGTGAGACCGGAACCGGTAGTTTATCATTCGCCTGACTACCGACCAGTCAACTGTGTAGCGACTTGTCATTTACCACACCAGCTGAAGAGCGAGCACGGTGTGACATCAACGCACACGCGCACAGACGAACACACGGGATGTGTGTGCATGTGCTCGAAGGCAGATTACACACACATTACTGCGTCGAGAGATCTAACGCTTATCCGTTATTTAATTCTTCAAGTTAAAAATAGTCAAGAAATAAAGTGAAAGCAACATGAACTTTAACCATAATAGATGGAGTACCTTCAGTTTTCCAATTTTGGTACGGGTATTACAATTTCTGGGGAACGGTCATAATTTTTTTTATGAAAGCAATTTACAATTTGTGACAATTCAGCATCAGGGGCGAATTACGGGGAAAGGTAGTCAAGAACGTCTTTTAACATATTGTCAGAATTTTTTGACATTTTAGATTCCACATGTTTAAACAATCTTTGCACAAAATGTATGATTGGGAGAGGGCGTAGTCAAATTCAAAATGCACACAAATTACTGCAAGAATAGACACCCATCTCCTTGATTACGGGTGGTGCGTAAGTTACAAAGTTGGGTTTAAGCAGATATTGCATGTGAGACAGTATCAAGGGCGAATTACAGTAATATTCCATATTCTTAAATTATTCTTCCATATTTCCATACTCTCAGTAATTCACAGGAAAAATACTAAATATTAACATGACGTTATTTTGTGATTCCCGATCATTTATGCAAAAGCTAAATTGGCCGGTTTACATTTTTTAGGTAAAATATTTGAATCTAACTGATCTTGCAAGTATACCGAGTCAGATTTTTCGGCTATATCAACAGATGAAGACAAAAGTCGAAAACTATTCTACTTTTTTTCGATACAAACATCGATCTGATTTAAAATACAACTACTCATACAAAATTGTACCAACTTTATTACCTGTACCATAGGCAGGGTTTATCAGCTGCATGGGATTAAGCCCCAATTTTTTTTGCAAATTTACATGTTAGAAAGTTTGAAATTTACTCCTCTTCTGTGCGCAAGGATTTTTGGAAATTTCCAGCAGTTCTAAAAGATATTTTGGGGAATTTATAGCCTTCCCCCAACATAAAAATAAACTCTGCTCATAACTGCATCTATGATTTTTTTCAACAAAAGTATTTTTGTGTTGTTGGATTATATCTACAATGGCTGCTTTGAGTTTACCTCGTTTCATCTCGTGTTTTGTGATGACGATTTATGTTCGCACAAAACGCCGATGACGCATGTTATGTTAACTATTTTTAGGTCGCCGATTGGCTGGAGTACCTCAAGTAGGTTAAGCAATGAACTTGACTAGGAGTGAACTATTACCTATATCTGCCCGTTCATTGGATGACACAGAGCGTCACCCGTGTTCCAGTTGCACACACAGCAGAGCAGCTCTGTCATCCATCACTCACTAATGGGCGAGTCGACAACAATATTACTGGGTAATTATGATACCTTGGAGTCCAACTCCAGGCTGCCACCCCTTGCAAGTAGACCCGTTTCACACGAAAACGATGACGCTTCTTGAATAGTGCCCAAAAGTGAAATTGTTTCCGTTGCAAAATGTGCAGACACAACACGGTTATTATCTATTGGAAATAATAGCTAAGAGCGACGTTTCTGTTCAAATAATGAAATAGTCAATTTTTGAATTACATAAACATGCCACAAGGACATCGAGAAATCACCCAATGTAGGATACACGAGAATCTTCATATGTGAGACCAATATATAAATCCCTTAAGTCCTACTACTGCAGGCTTGCAAGGGTAAATATTAATCTCGACAGCGGGAGTAACACTTATCTGAAATCAGGTCGAAGAACAAAGAAGTTTGGAAGCGTTTTTGTACCCTGATATTTGGTCTTAAATTCTTATTAGCAACATATACAATAGGATACACATTACACAGTAAGAAATATCTCATCAAATTCTTTCAATATTCAGACCTATAATGGCACTACCATTTTGAGGACAAAATCGTATCAAACATCCTTGGTCCACACATGCGTATGTAGTGCAAGTGTGGACCAAGGACATTCGGTAAGACTGTTTCCGCATCAAGGAATGTGTCACCTGACGAAGTCAATAATTCTTGCGTTTCACACATCTGTTGCATCGAACGTAACATTGTGTCCTTAATGTGCCCGACTACTTTCTACTACGACAATTAAAAAAACATCAACGACGTTCTTCTATTGACTGCATTGTAATACAGAAATCACAAGGATTTATCACAAACAAATATTAAAATAAACAATTGCAACACAGGCGTCTACATGAATCTATGCATTACATCATATGCACTATGCATGCATAATATAATTGAAATACTAATGTAATAATAATAATTTGGTAAAGGAGAATCTTAGAGATTGTCCATAAAAGAATCTCGATGGAATCGAACCTAAATTACTAAGGTTAATGAGAATAATTCCAACCATTTAATTCACGTCTCGTTTGCTTCCACTTTAGTTCTCATCAATGCTGATGCAACCATGAGCTATGTATCCTTAATACCAACTCTGCCCAATAGAAAGAGACCTGTGCTTAGGTTAGATAAGTCTGCACGTACTAACAGACTAATAGAACTTTATCTTCGGCTGCCAAATTCTAAGCTGACATTCAAAATTATTACATTCAAGGTTCAACATGCGACCAACAATGCAACAGCTTAGATAATGGATATAGTGACAAATATCACACTTGTAGCCAACAACTCCGCAAAACAAAAGACTCCTAAAAGTAATCGTAACAACAAGAAACACATTCTGAACGAAATAGATTAAAATATGTCAAAATTAAGAATAATACACAAACTAAAAACTACGCTCTTAGCATTTTGACACAAAAAGTAAAAATGGAAAGCAACAGAACATCGAGGTTCTTTGATATAATTGAGCAATGAAAAACTAATTCAATAGCTTTGGGCCAATCACTCACAAGACAACTGCATTACAGCCATTTACATTAACTCAAAACATTAACAAAAGATAAATCATCTTTCTAAAATACAAAATTACATGGCATTTCTTGGCATTTCTGTACACAAATTTTGAACATTCAAAAATCAACGTCAAACAACTTTCTAACATTCACAGTGGAAAGACTATGTAGCCTTATTTTAACCTACTATACATTAAATGGTAATATAAAAAAACGAGTTCTAAAAATCGCATAACTCGACAGTATTTATTTCTAATTCACGCTCTCATCTTTCAAATCACACTTCACAGACTCCTCACATTCAGACGGAACTAAGGCCACTGATTCCTGCGCGAAGTCGCTCCCAGTGGAGTCGGTAAGATTCCCCGAGGTACGTGATGTCAACTTTGTACTCTGTGACTTGGTAAGAACTTTATCCAGGCGCTTGATGAACAGATCGACATCTTCGCGAGTGATGCCAATAGCCGCTGCGGCTGTGAAATACGTGCAAGGATACGCGTCGTGATGAGCACCGAAGCAGCGGAACTTGCGACCGCTGATCGTCTGCGAGCCGCTGTTCGGCACGACTCTAACAATCAGATAATGTTATTTGTCTAAACAATTAATTTGCTATCTGTGCTTGTAACTAAGGCAATAAATGCACGTTGTTGAGTAGGACTAGACTTCACATCTTTGTCTGATACTGCACTGACTGAAGTCTTCGTACAAACAAAAACACCCTCAGCTGATTCAACTGTTATTTCAAGCATTCTTTCAAGATAAAATCAGTTACGTTAATTTCGCAGTCTTGCTCAGTCAATCAAATCACGCTTAGCCTGTTTATCCAGGCTTTAAAGGTACGGTATCAATTTATATTATTTATTTGCAATTTTGAAAACATGCAAGCATGCTTCATTACTATTGTAACATGACTGACACAAACGCCAGCAAAATTACCTGACACCAGAAACGCCTCGGGTGAAGAGCATTGACCCCAGATTCGTGCACTCTTCTGTAGGCCAGGAACTCAATGAAACAGCTAAACAGCACACATACAGCTGAAGAGCTCCACATTAAAATCAATATTGTATTTATTATGATTAAACTACATCAGTTAAGCAGGCTATAAATTACATTGCAACAATACAGTAAGAAGAGAAATCTAAACAAATTAATCAATAACATACAACTCTACAGATCAAAGGTAATGGAGGGTCGAAAGATGTCGAATGGTAATGAAGCTAAGAGTATTGCATCACTGGAAACAAAATTTCTGAAACCACAATGGACCCCATAGAGTTGTACAGATAAACTGCGACGCTAATTTCAGTGAACATTGTGGCGTGTAACCCACTGCTTCTTTCGAGACAGGACCACCATGTAAAATCCCTTTGCTTTCAAATAAATCCTTGCGAGTTACTTAAATGTAACAACAGTATACTGGAGTTTTAACATCAGTTATAGAGCACTTCATTATGATTCCATTGTTCAATAATTGTAATTCTTATATACTGACTTGTTCATTTCACTCAGCATTAATCTGTTCACATTTGACTAAGTTGTAATTGAACAAATCACCATGCAAGAATGCATTACGCTAAAATTGCTTTGAGGTTATTTGAAGAAAAAGCCTTGAAATAAAAACTCTAACGAATTGCAGATAATTGAAGCTAAAAAATCAGAAATAATATCTACGAGAAGAAGTGCAAAATCTTTAAGAAGAAATGTCACAGGATCATCATCATCATCATCAGTGCTCTGCCCGAGGACAGGTCCATGGTATCAATTTCCAGCAAAACTCACGGTCCTCCGCTTTAATTTTTATTCGCTCATATGATCTCTCCTTGGCCTCCATCATTTCATGAAGCATACTCTGTCTAAGTCTTATTGGTCCTCTCATCCCCTCAATTCTGCCTTCGATCACATCTTTCATCAATCCCTCGCCCCTCAACACATGTCCAATCTGATTTGTCTTTCTCTTTACGACTGTTTGCACCATACTTCTCCTTCTCCCACATCATGCAGCACTTGTTCATCAGTTTTCCTGTCTTGCTAACTTACTCTTTCCACTCTTCTCTTCACAGGATATATCGATTAGTGATAGTTAAAAAGCTAACCACAGAACTGACCAAGTGATATGGGATTGTGAGAAGTTGAGAGAAGTCTTTCGCCGTGTCGTTCGGCACAAGTCTTGAGCTGATCGCGAAGATAGTTGAACATTTCTTTACGCTCTGCAACGAGCTTCTTGTAGCCTGCTCGACCGAGAGAGAGCAACGTTATGAACATGTCCATCGTCGGCGATGATGAGGCTCGACCTACAAACAAAGAGCGCACAACAGGATTTACAACAGAGGAACGTATTAGTTAATGCACATGCGTCATGTATAGATAGTTAGATAGCTTTTTGCCATTCTTCTTTGAATGCAAGAGGATAATGTAATTTGCAGCACAATTTGCAGCACTTTGATCTAATAGATAAATATTTGCATCTACTTGTTAGGGTTAACCTCTGATAAGAAAGAAAATATAAAATACAGCGAAATATTTTTTTAATCTAAATAAATACAACGCACATTCGCTGACATCATACATCAAACTAACCTGTGTAATTCATATGCACGAACTAGTAATGTGCATGTCGACAGTTTTTTAACACCATCCACTACAGTCGGACAACATTATTTCAGACAACATGCATTGTGATCAGAAGAGGCAGAAGAATAGCATGTGGACATACGAACTAGAACATCAGCAGTGCCGTAAAGAAGCATCTAAATCAAAAGTCCTAGGAGCAGATCATTCGAAATGCAGAGATAGACAGTCGAGACTATTTCCAAAAATTGAACCTGCTATGTACTTCAAAGCTCTGGATCGTAGTGATGAAGAAGAAATAGATATGTGAACACGGCCAATGCAAGACAATATAAAGTCAGACTTAACTATCTGCATGCAAACGCTTGCACAGTTTCTGTGATAATGCCATAAACTTCTCGAATCAAATTAAAACTTACCTAAATATTTTCATTCCCTACATATATATATATATTATATATATATATATCAGAGTTTAAACAAATCATACACTGCTGAATACCTGGGTACATTTTAGAGATATTCTCAACGATCTTCAAGTCAAAGCCAGCAACGATAGCTCCTCCAACGGGAACGAGAAAGTTTTTATCTGTGGACTGTACGAAAGCGTCGACACGGCCGACACGCTGAGCCTACGTCACAACAACGGCTTCAGTGACAACATAGTACACAACAACCAATAGAATTAAATAACTTGTGTTTTTTCATTCCATCTTGCGTTATTTTGTATTGCACTAGATTCAAAATTCTAAGAATCAAAATTTACAATAGGCGTAGTCATATCACTATTTGTTGATAGGAGCTGTATAGGATAATTATCACGGGGATAGGATAAAGGATCATATAGGATATAGGATCATATAGTATAGTCAACACCGTTATACAACCCTATGTTGCTTCATTGTCAATTTCTACTCTTATTACGTGTCACTGTGTTAAACTTTATGGGGGTTTTTGTGTGCAAAATAAAGGGAAGGCAAGTCATGACTTCCAAACATAAACAATTGAAAATGACTATCAGCTATGATTAATAACATAAAGTCAAAGTTCAGCCATGACCTTTGAACCTCGTGGAAAGTTGGTACTTGTTCATTTTCTGATACACTTTCAACATATTTCCCATCCAGTGAATATTTCATACAGATTTTCAAATTTCATTGTAGGTCCAGCCCATTAGCCAAGATAGAGGCAACAGAGGCACGTGCCTCTACAACTAGCTTCCGTGCACTCTCACAGACACCTCATGCCTCGTGCAGCTGACTTTTATGTAATAATATGCAATATAATACTTAATCATAATTATAATAATAATATGTAATATATAGCAAATAATATAATCAACTACATGTGACAATATTTAATATAAACCATAGGAACATTCATTGCCACCAGAACGTTTCGAAACAAATTTAAAAAAAAAACATAACAGCAACAAACAGCTTTACATAGTGGCAAACAAAAAAAGTGAAAAACATAACAACCGAGCAAACAAACGCATTATTGTGCAGAGATCATAAACAGACAAAATCAGAACTTCGTTTCTGGTGTGGAAGGCGATGAAAGAATGCATAAAATTAAGAAACAAATTTCCAAAAAACGTTGGGTTGGATAAACCTGTAACCCATCTTATAAAATATGGCCTTCATACAGAATCTGTGAGGCAAGTGCTGAATGATACCTGCTGCAAGAGATGCATGCACTTTGATGATTGCAGACCATATGCATTGTTGACTAGATGTGGAATGTTGAACGTTTTACACAACTCACCAACTTCTTCTAGACTAACAAACAACGCATCACTTGAAGTCAACGAGATTCGCAGACGTAACAACATGAAAACAATTTATAAACACAGCAATAAATGATGTCAAACTATAAAATACCATATATCAAGATTACATAATGTATAGTTTAGCCCACCACCACTGTGGTTTGGGGAAAATAGAGAATACTACGACTACATAGTCTGGAAAAGCGCATGTTGTAAGAGACGACTAATGGCTAGTAGTCTGATCAGAGCTGTAGCAGGAATGTAGACTACCAACCAATTGGTTCCGTCATGGTATCTGCTTAATAACAACTGAATCAAACAGTAAAATAACTCTGGGGCAGGGAAATCGCCCCATTGACTGTACAGATTGGCGTCAGCAAGGGAATGCAGTCGTAAACATCCAGTCATAATTAGCCTTACATGATATTAGTTAAAGTCTGTACTAGTACTCAGCACTGACACATTGTGAAAGCGTATAGCAGACTACAAACGGGTGATCATCACGATGATGCATCTCCTCCACTACTACTGTATAGTCATGTGAATAACAACAACCAATATTGTTTTATACCATAGTCATAGAATTCTACACCATGATACATATAAGCTCAAATACTTAAAATAGAGTTAACAATAATAAACAAGTAAGCGAACTCAAAAACATCCAGATTCCTAAAGCGTACAAAAGAGCGAATGAAAAGCCCTGAAGTAGTAACAAGCTCATTGGCTGCTCACCGATCTGGTACCCTGGGAGCAAAGCAGCTGGTCGTCGTCAGCACACAGACCACATTCTCTGCACCAAGTCGCAGCACAGCTTCGCGCATCGCCTCGACATCCGTGCGCAGCTCATCGCCCTCAAGCCTGTTCTCTATCACAACCGGCTCCAGGCCTACGAGCAAAGTGCACATAAATAAAAAAGCAGGTAAAAAAATAACACTCAGCAGTGGTTTATCAATTAGCCTCCTATATGAGCATGCATTATCAAATAATCTGTCACACATGATGACGAGAAATATTGACAGTCATGAGTCCACATGCCAACAAAGCACTTTTCTCTGGTTTCAGTCTGGTTGTATGTCTGTCTTGTCTGGTATGTCTGTCTGCCTGTCTGTCTACAACTTTAGTCCAACTATTTTGTCACATACAAATAAGATAATACCACAAAAACAAATATCGCTATAATAATAATACTGTTTCAATATTTTTTAAATACTATGGTAACATAAATATATACAATCGAAAGCTCTATTTTCATAAGGTAATAACATCTATACCTTCCCTCGGATGAGCATTAAGACTAATTGAGTGCGAAGCAAGAGGCAAATCATTTATAAAGTTCCCGAAGTTTGCTCAATCTGAAACACATCAATTGCTGAAAAGGTCATAACGCAACATTGTGAAAATAGTTTATTAAGCACAGAAAAACAGCATCATTGTATTTAAGAAACATATCGCATTGACAAACATAAAATCCGCATTCACAAGAAAATCAGCAAAAATTACCTGCTGTAATCATGGATTTGAAGCAAGACTTCTGATCAATGCGAGGCCAAATGACATACTTGGCCGACGGACGGAGGTTTCTAAACGTCAACATGCACAGCAGCAAAGCCATGCCGGTTGCCACAGGAACCACAAATGCAGAGGACACTGACTGCACTCCTATAACATGAAATAAACAACAAACAAATTATTGTTAAATATATATCTAAGATGGCATTATGGGAAATGAAAACAATTGAATAATCAATTAGAATTAGATCTAGCAGATAGAATTTAAGAAGAAATTCGAAATGAAAAAATTCTTCAAAGAGAATTCACAATATCACTAACGTCATAAGTTCACAAAAAAAAACCAAGACAGAAAGCAATTAAATGACCACATATCATTTAAAAATATTTATGTCATAGAGCAGCATATAGGAAGAGCTTAAGATGAGAGATCGTATTCCACATGACAGACGTCAGAAGCATTAAGAGTAAGCGAAGTGAAGAGCATCAGAATATACCTGATCACAAATTCTTTGCCTAATTATATTTTATTAGTAAATAATTGTATTATATTAATTAATTATTAATATCAATAACAATACAAATTCTAATAATTAACAATTTTACAAATGTAGCCTATATTATAAAACATAATGTCATCTCAGGTATGCTGACCATAAAATATCAAATTACAGCTGTGTATATCTTCGAGGTAACACTACAATGAACTTCAAATTGAGTAATGTTTCAGAGTTATGCTCACTTGTTTAGTATCAGTTACTGATTAACTGCGCAGTGTCATTTGTAAGCAAAAATGAAATATATCAAATGTACATAATGTATCAAAAAAAATTAACTTTCAACAAATTATTAAATTACTTCAAGCATATTTACAGTGCAGTGAACAGAAACAGCAGCCCTGTAAAGAAAGCAGTTCAACTTACCTAATTGTCTTAGCGCATCGGTGACCATTGCGTTCGTCAGTTTCATCATGACGCTTGAACCAGCAGCTTTAGGCTGCACGTCAGCTATGTCACCTGAGCGACCGATGCCGTGACCAAACCTGCGCACACAACATAATCATAAACAGTTTTTAATCTGTGCGGAAAATCTTACAAAGAAAGTTGCCAGTGAAAACACTCATAATTTATATAAAATATCATGAAGTATTGAATATAATAGACGATATTAACATAAAACCACAAAAATCTCAGTCAAAATCCATCCACAAAGAGCCCTCAGGGACAATACATCTACGCCTTCCTGAAAGAAAAACTGCAAGCAATGCCAACAAATCAAATATGGACACTGGACACTTTCTGCATTATTATTGTCCTCGATGATAAATAATCGCCAGATAATTGACAAAATATTACAAGAACTTGAAACAATAAAAAAAATTCATTATTTCCATTAGTCTAGTCAAGATTGCGCTAAACCGTTTGATATCATCGAGAACAGATGCAGTTTCACCCGTTTATTCCAGAAGTCACAAGATGGATAGTAATTCGACATTTTAATATAACGACACACAGTACCTGTAATGTCTGCGTGCAACCAGGCTGCTTGCAACTCTCGCCTCACGCTCACCGACACCGCAGTTGTGCGCGAAGTTATTGCTGTCCATCAGAGACAGTTCGCTGAGAATCATCTCTATCGATTGGTCGTCCCACGACTCTTCCGGCCATTTTCTCTACTCACACAAGTACACGGTAGTTGCAATCTTTCAGTTTATAGAAATTTTAAGACTTTTTTTTGTTCTCTTGCAACAAAGAAAGAGCACAATTCAAGTTTCTGATCACATGAATATCAAAAATATATACTCTACAGCTACGAATACGTTGTCAGTACAGCCATGGCACAAACTAAGACTACAATAAACTGCTTACAAGTGTCAATTAAGAGTTTCCCATCATATCATTTCCCATCATAAAATAACAGAGTCAACACTTTAAACTTTCATGCATAGCTGATGGAAATCGAACTCATCTAATTTATGAAACAGAACATTGGACATCTCTGAATAAAGTAAAATAAATCATTAACTTCTACCTTGAACCTTGTTTTCTTAACGCTGATTACTCAATTCTTTCTGTTCGTCATTACTGAATCTAATCGAATTATTTCATTTAGTCTGCATAGGCCCTACTATAGCATTGGCCGCTCGTCAACACATGTCGATGAACATGCATAACTCTTGAAATATGCTTAAATGGTTCCATTCAGATATCCTCTTGTGCGTAAACTGTTCCTAATGTTTGCTTAAGTTCTCTTTTGTACAATTTGTTTATATTTTTTGCTTCTTTATTTTTGATATAATCATTTAAAAATTATATCCATCTCTTAACGTTAGACAGTAACGGCGACTTTTGTTAGAAACTGAAAATGAAATAAGTCGAAATCAATAATTGTGGGCAAGAAATGAATCATATTCTATCCATCCTGCTCTCCAACACCTATCTCCCGACATTCAAATAAAGAAATCAATGACCTAGCAAACGCAACCATCAACCAGACCTGTTCAAGTAATTGACTGAATCTATTTTCCAGGCTACGACGAGACTCGGCACCTTGCTTGACATAGCCCACAGGAATGAGCTTCCGGCAGAGTTCAATGTTATCAGCATTCATCTTGAATACTTCTACGAATGATAAGGAGCTTTAATAAAGTAATTCACTGCAACCAAAAATACATAATAACACCAAATTATTTCCCATTGTTATATCACATATATAATAACCCAACTTAACTTAACGAGGTTTTGATAGATGCAGGCCAAAGCCTCTATGTCCACATCCTTGCGCTTACCGATGCAGTTAATATTTTAAAAAGTCAATAAATTAGACAAACCGATAATGCTAGCAATAAGACAATTAAATAACCAACACTGATATTGTTACTGCATTTTATATTATATATAATATATATATAAGGTTACAACCAAATTGGAATTAATCACCATCACAATCATTTATCCTTAGTGGCAACAGTCCTGCAGTAAGTAAGTAATACTACCACGGGGCCATACCCTACTAATTGCACAGAGCCATGATCGCCTCAGAGACATTAACCAAACTTTAAATTGCATTGAATAATCAAATCAATTCAAATTCAGGTGGCTTACTACTTGTCACTGCGACGCTGTAATTTAATTAACGTCTCTCGAATTCGAGGATTTTATTATTGCCTGGGTTGACAAGAAGCGTTACTAGTTCAGTTACAACTACCAGCCTACAACAGTTACTGCGGCTGATATGCATCTTCTCGTAGACATCAGGAAGAACGAGCCAAAATCCTCCAGATCAACCTTCATTTATCTGTCCAAGATTTCAAAATTGCTATTAATTTATTACAAATAAGCCTAAATCTATATCAAATTGTTTACAAAATTATTTCTATGTACATGTGCTTATATTATCGCCCAGTCTTGTTTACAAAATCAAAGAAAAGGCTTTTTCAAAGATCACACAACAATTTCTTTAAATCTTGTTTCGCATTTTTTTACCGTAATTTTCCTAAGTGATAGATACATCGAAACCGAGATCACATTGCGATTATATTGTATTATATTGTATTATATTATTGGATTATATTGCGATTACTATACGAGAT
Organism: Buchholzia appendiculata; assembly: GCA_034694885.1. Classification (NCBI taxonomy): domain Eukaryota; kingdom Metazoa; phylum Annelida; class Clitellata; order Enchytraeida; family Enchytraeidae; genus Buchholzia; species Buchholzia appendiculata. Next base: position 622 of record JAQFYQ010000316.1, on the reverse strand, counting down.
TACATTGAATTGACCATCCATCCTGTTTGAGATTGAGACGACTAACTAAGATCGCTTGCACAAGTTCGAGATCGCATCTAGATTCGTGAATAAAGCGGTGGTCTATAGATGACAATCATGATTGATGATTCTCTTCTACGAACTGCACTGCTCTTCTTTCCAGCCGGAGATTCTTCCCACCCCCTCAGACAAAATTCCCGGAACCCTCCTCTGCTTAGAATTACATATTTTGAAAAGTCAATAAAATTGCAAACTTCACGAATCCATCCGAAATCCTGGTATAATTGCTACGATGCAATCGTTCTGTATGTTCCCTATCTGATCAATTTCTTCTACTCCAGGCATCAGATTCTATCAAACTATCTGGGTTTATTTGTCCGGCATTATCTCCTATCCGAGTCTCTTAGAGTGGATTATTTCCACTTTACTAATTAATTAAATCCTTGTTCATATGGCTGAGGTCATTTTTATACCGATGTCTTCCTCGATATCACCAACTTTCTCATTTAATTATCCCATCGCCTCTAAGCAGTCTAGCATGTCCTTTCTTATTCTCTTTTAAAACTTGATACAGCATGTTAAGTTAAATCGGCGCTCTTTTCATCCTCTTCGCTGTCATCGC
>JAQFYQ010000315.1:0-18399 GCA_034694885.1 Buchholzia appendiculata | reverse complement strand
AGACTGAGCACATAGACTGAGCACATAGACTGAGCACATAGACTGAGCACATAGACTGAGCACATAGACTGAGCACATAGACTGAGCACACAGACTGAGCACATAGACTGAGCACATAGACTGAGCACATAGACTGAGCACATAGACTGAACACATAGACTGAGCACATAGACTGAGCACATAGACTGAGCACATAGACTGAACACATAGACTGAGCACACAGACTGGTGTGCAGAGTGTAATGAAGTCCAGTTAACCTGTTGTTGTGAATCATGTCCAATGTTTGAAGACAGAAACTGGACGATGGTACAATGTTTTCATTGTAAGCAAACTCAGAACCTGTAAATATATAGTTGGTTTCTATTATTTTACATTTCTTCTGTGTAAACATAGTTGATGGGGATGGATAGGCCTGTGGAAGGAGAGAAAGCTGACGGTAATGTTTATTCAATCCGGTCGTTGTGTGTTTCTAACAACTAAGTTACTAGCAGCCTAGTAGGTGTTAAAACAGTTGGATTATTTAACCGTTAGATTATATGAGAACATCTGTTGCGGCTCAGTATGGATGATGTTTGAGTGAGAGCCTTGAGAAGCAGGATCCACTTGAATGGATCTAATCTTCATCAACTTCATCACTGATGTCATTTAGCATTCACACTGGAATAATTGTCCATAGTTAGCACTAGAACTTGTTAACATGTATTAGACATTACCTAGACACTAGGCATTACCTAGGCACTAGGCATTACCTAGGCACTAGACATTACCTATGCACTAGACATTACCTATGCACTAGACATTACCTAGACACTAGACATTACCTAGACACTAGGCATTACCTAGGCACTAGGCATTACCTAGGCACTAGACATTACCTAGGGACTAGACATTACCTATGCACTAGACATTACCTATGCACTTGACATTACCTAGACACTAGACATCACCTAGACACTAGACATTACCTAGGCACATTACCTAGGCACTAGACATTACCTAGGCACTAGACATTACCTATGCACTAGACATTACCTAGACACTAGACATTACCTAGACACTAGACATTACCTAGGCACATTACCTAGGCACTAGACATTACCTAGGCACTAGGCATTACCTAGGCACTAGACATTACCTAGGCACTAGGCATTACCTAGGCACTAGGCATTACCTAGGCACTAGACATTACCTAGGCACATTACCTAGGCACTAGTGTTCAGAGGCTAATGTTTTCTAGCATGCTCACAATGATTGACCTCTGTACAGCGTGTGTAACTGTGCATACAACAGTTTGGGGAGTTTTGATTGAAGAAATTGTTTACAGTTGGATGATGTTCTGATGCCAAGAATCTCTCTGCTAGCTTTCCCGAGTACATGGATGAACTTGGCGGGTCATTGTTATGCCCAACGCCACTCCGGGTCCCTAGTATGTAAAACAGTGTCACTGCTTATTATTAAAACTAATATTGAAATCAATGTCTTCAATGCTGATGTGGTCTGTTGATGCTTCTTGTTCTTCAGATATTGATGTAAGTCGAGTTCGATGCCAACCCTGCACGTGTCAAGCATCTAGAACCACTACACACACGCCTGCAGATGTCAACCAATCACATGCTACCATTGCATCCAAGTCTACAGATCTCAGCCAATCACATGCTACCATTGCATCCAAGTCTACAGATCTCAGCCAATCACATGCTACCAATGCATCTAAGTCTACGGATCTCGACCAATCAGATTCGTCCATTGCTGACGTGCTAACAGGTCTCAACCAATCGGAGGCATCCATTGTTGACAAGTCTGCGAATCTCATTGAATCAAATACCACTTGCGCATGCAGTGTGGTGACTAACAACAGCCTGCCATCCAGTAGATCTGTATCTACTGGTGGTTCTGTCTCTAGTCATGAGTCACAGACTGGATTGTGTGTGTCGTCTAGACAGCAAAGATCTAATAAACGTCCACCTACGATTAGTCAAAGACTACTACAGTTAGAGCGAGATAGACAGTCTGCTGTAACACATCGTGATGTAATTCAATCTGTAGCTGCTCAGTCTTCCCCATTATTATGTGGTCAACCCCACCCACCCCTTGCTGAACCCCACCCACCCTTGTCTGTTCAATTAGTCCTACCCTTAACTGTTCAACTCTGCCCACCATCTGCTGCTGAGTCGGTAGATGTGACGTCCAAATCACCATCTTCTGGGGAATCTTGTAATGTATCAGCTACTGGCATAGATCTTGCTGTGCAAACAACTGTAAACCATGGTAAATCTGCTTATCCTGAAGTATTCGATACACAAGCTGAATCCGATACAGTACTTACTGCTGATAAAGAAGTACTCGGTACACCAGCAGGGGCAACTAGTGTACTTGCTGTTGACCCTAAAGTACTCGGTACCCAGGATGAGTCGGTCAGTGTACTTGCAATGGATCCTGAAGTATCCAGTATCCATTGTGAATCAGCCAGGGTACTTACAGCTGATACTGAAGTACCATGTGCACAGGCCGAGTCAGATAGAGTACTTACAGCTGATACTGAAGTACCTGTACATGTTCAACAGCAAGTTATTGATACTCCTCATACAATTCAATCTCTTTCTAATCATGTTCAGTGCAACAGTACTAACGTTATTCTTCTGCAAGTTTCTAATAATCCACTAGGAAATATCAGCACTGTGCTTCAACAAAATCTTCCTCCTGTTTATAATTCAAATACAAACGTTTGGCCTAATTATGGTACTGTGAACAATAATGGCAACACTGGTTCAGTTGTTATAGTCTTGGTAAATAGTCCTGCACGACCTTTGTCTTGTCCCATATCCTCTGTTTTATCTTGTATCGCACCGACTGTTAGTACCTTCCCTTCACTACAGTTTGATCATACACCAAGCCAGACATTGATAGCCCTGCCTTCCTACCCACATGTAACAAATACAGTTTTTCTACAAGACCTGAACACTAGTCGCTATATTTCCGACTTGTCAAACTGCACGATTGCTAATTCTTCTCATTCATGTCTTTCAGTAGAAAGAGCAATTGAATCAAGCAATGGCTTGCTTGTTTCTCAGACCGCTGCTGATGATCTACTGGCACAGGCAACACGATCTCTGTTCACTGAGGGGCGGAGTCTCAGTCCTCAGGCAACACAGGCCTTGTTCACTGAGGGGCGGAGTCCAAGTCTTCAAGCAAAACATGATTTGTTGAGTGAGGGGCAAAATCTAATGTGTAGTCACCTGCCATCAGTAGCTGAAGTAGAAACAGCTGTAAGCTATGAAAGGCCAATGGATCAAGTGGAGCAGGTTGCTTATCCGATAGAGCAATCAGTGGATGAGCCGGAACAGCCGATGGATCAAACAGAACAGCCAGTGGATCAAACAGAACAGCCGATGGATCAAACGGAACAGCCAGTGGATCAAACAGAACAGCCAGTGGATCGGACGGAACAGCCAGTGGATCGGACGGAACAGCCAGTGGATCGGACGGAACAGCCAGTGGATCGGACAGAACAGCCAGTGGATCAAACAGAACAGCCAGTGGATCGGACAGAACAGCCAGTGGATCAGACAGAACAGCTGGTAGAGCATATAGAACTACCGGTGGATCAGACAGAGTTCAGTCAGACGACCACTTGCCAGGAATTAGTTCTGACTTCTAGTCCAGAACAAGTTGCAAATACTAACTGTGCTTCTGCTGTATCAACTTCTGGGTGTGATGAAGATTCATGCAATCCAGGTAATGATTTGCAAGGACAACAGCTCTTGAGTGAGAAGTTGAACATTTACTCCGAGTCCACTCTGGTTCAAATGAAATCGGCCAAATATAGTATTGTTCATTGTTCTGTGCCTGCTAGTTTGAGTGTTGCAGAGCAACATATAAATCGATTTCCTCGAGATTCTGATGTGTTATGCAGTCATTCTTCTGCTTCAGTGGCAAACACTTTGTCTGACATACTAACTTCTCCAGCAAGCAGTCGTTTACCTGTTTCGTTCTGTGGCTCGGAGGCTGCGATATCTAATAGCTTCTTTGTTGCTCAAACGTGTAACACAAATAATTCCTGCAGTAATTCTGTTGCAAGTTCTTTCAATAGCACTTATCATCCTGCAAGCACAAGCAGCTTCTCTTCAGTAGATAAACCTTGTAGTTCAATGGACAGAAATATTTGGACAGTTGTTAATGACAGTGCAGATTCCACTAAGTCCGCAAATAACCACCTTACTCGAGATTTGAAATCATTTGAAGTAGTATCTGCAAATGCTACCATCACACTGTCGAATGTATCGGCGACTTCAACTGCTGTTCATCCAGAAACGTCGACCTATTCTTGCCCGTTGTCAGCGCCAGACAAACATGTGATCAGTTCATCTTTAACAAACGTTGCAAGTCATGAAGAAGTAGCAAATGGCTACCGTATGGTTTATGCCAATACAAACTCTGTGCAAAGTTTTCTGAATTGCACAGTCACTGACACTGCAAACTCTGTGCTATCAGGCACTACATGCCCCACACTTTCCGGCAGTACTAATTCTGCACTGTCAAGCATTACTAACTATGCATTACCCGGCACAAAATGCTCTGCACTATCGGTCACCACAAAATTGTCACCATTGTTCTCTTCAAATTCTACACTGTCATGTGCTACAAACTTCGTACTAACAGGTGTTACACAATCAGGCGCTACAAACTCTTCACTATTAGGTGCTACAAACTCTACACAATCAGGCGCTACAAACTCTGCACTATTTGGTGCTACAAACTCTACACTGTCAAGCACTACAAACTTGTCACATGTGGGCAACAGAAACTCGACAATCTTGACAGGTATCAGCATCCCACTCTTGGGCACTTATATTTCTGCAGACTCTTGTGTTTCAAAACCTTCCCTCTTAAACACAACGTTTCCAGGTATTCCAAACCTGAAACTTTCAGATTCTGTCAATTCTTTATCCTCACGCAGTACAGATTATTCATTCTTAGGTTCTATCAACTCAATCTCGGGCCCTTCGAATCCAACCCTCGTCGGCTTGTCAAACTCGAGTAATATTAGTTCTACGCTCTTATGTGCTACTGATTCGACTCTCTCAGGCACTTTGAACTCTAAAGTACCAAGCAATACCAACTTTGCACTCTCTGGATCGATCAGCTCTACACTCTTTGGTGGTGTCTCCAGTGTCTCAGACATTAGTAACTTTCTAGCATCTGGGAATTCCGAACCAAATATGGATTTCAAAATGTCAAGAGGAGACCTACAACGATCTAGAAGCTATAAATCAAACATGAGTGAGAATTTCAACAATGTTGACAAAAATAAGGAGATTGCTAATTCTGTGGCTAGAAGCAGCTTGTTTGGTGTTGTAGGCTCTGAGAGTCATGTTCAAGTTTCTATGAGTGCTCTTGCTTGTACTACTAACAGCCAACACCGGAGTTGCAGTGATAATGCTATGCCAAGTGGTGCAAAATCTGTATCACAGCATCAAGGAGGATTTTCACTGAGTAATATCTTGCCACCTTTGCTGAATTGTCCGATATCTGTTTCACAAGAATTACCATACGGAGATTATTCTCATGCGTTTGAAAGAAATTACTACTTAGGCTCAAAACTTGATGCAAATTTGTCAACTTCTCAAAATGTTAAATCGGAAAAGCCTTTTAACTTGTTTTCGGATGATAGGCGAAATTTTACTCAGAAGAATGAATTGATGCCAGGATGTGGTGTTACAGTGGACAGTGTAAAGTGCACAACTGATGTTGGTGGAATGAAGAGAAATATGGCATGTTTCAATGAGAAGAGCCTTAGTTTACTTCCTGATGATCTATCTGCAAGTGACTTTCCATTAACGTTTGATGACTTTGATTCAGTACTTTTCATGAGACCTGTTAATGAGAAGATTAGAGATTTGGGCATACCATTGAATGAGTCTTGTGGTCCTCCTCCTGTGAAACGGGCAAAGTCGAGTAAGAAAGGTAAAAATGATTCATTTGATTTTCAGTTTGATGTAGGAAGTCTGCTGAATAGTGGTACTAATTCGCAGCTGTTGAATTCAACGAGTAAACCATTACACTTTGTTGTACCCTCACACGGTAGTACTACTACGACGACTACCAAATGTTCCTCTGTTGTCACTCAGTCTCTTTTGAATCATGATAGATACAGATATCTACCTTCTGTTTTGTCAGCTGTCAGTGAAGGACATGATATCTTAAGAGATGAGATAATGGGTAATGTTGAGAACAACTACTTAACTACAGTAAATAAAGATTATTACACTCAGTTAAACCCTGGTGCTAAGCCTTTGCATCTGAAGTGGACTCAGTCGAGTACTGAAAATGATGCTATACCTACTGGTATATTTTCTCTTGCTCAGCATGTCACTCCGACTAAGTCGCAAAAAAATCCTTGCATGAAAATGGATGTGCAAAATATCTCTGGGAGAAAGGTGGTACCCAATGCAGAGAACAACGAACAGTTTGTTCCATGTTTTGACAAACGACATTCATTACAGAACAGTTTTTCAACAAACAATTACAGCAACAGTAACTACTACATAGGAGATGCCTATGGATTCAGTGGAACAAATAGGAGCAGCTTGAAACTACCAGAGTACAATGCTCAAAACTGCAATGACTTCTATTTCCAATCTTCATCAGACATGTATTGCGCAACAAATAAGGATTGGCAAAGATCAAGTTGTAATCAAGATGAGAGATTTGCATGGGCACCTTACAAACCTACAGAATGCACAAGTCTTGTTAAACCTACAATAGATGGCTATGCCCTACCGTCTTCAACAGCTTCGACTTCTAATCTTGTAAGTTTCAGACCTCAAACAGAAGTTGGCCCCTCCTTGAACGATTCCAGTAAGCATTATTCTTCAAAGAAATCTGCAGTTGTATCAGAATTTCTTTCCCTTTCTTTCCCTGCTAACAGTAGCAAGAATACTCATCAATCTGTTCCAGCCAAAACAACTTGGACCGATTGTAGCCCAAGTGTTTCCAACAACAAACAAAATACAACACCTCAGTGTAATGTTCAACAACCTGTCACTAGTGACTTTAGCCTCGTTCGGAAACCTGATGTTCCATCATGGATAATTCCTGGCGCTGACGAAGGTCCTACTGGTTCAAATAGCAGTTTCTTTACTTCCAATCTGATTGCGCCGTTGACTTCTGCTGGTTATGGTGAACAGGGTTCTTTCTCTGCAGACATGTTTCTTCCTCCTGCACTGTCTAACAATTGTGGCATGAACTTTGATCGACATTATATGCCTTCATCTTTTCCTACCTCCATGCCTTCATTTTCTTTATCAACCACTGCTAACTCATCAACTCCATTTTCTTTCAGCTTCGCAAGTTCAACAGATACCGGTCCTAAGGCTGGTCAGAGCTGTGCCCTTAACAAGCAGCTTCAACCGTTTCCAGGACCAGAATGCAATGTTGTAGCATTTACTGCATCTGAGTCGGAGTTTATGACTACTGGAAAGATCTTATCATCATCTAAACCTTTTGATGTAAATTCAAAGTGCAACAGACACACGACATCTTCCAAGTCTCAGCATTTTGCACCGAAAACCAGTCAGTCTGTCTGCAATACAAACAGTTCAGATGTTGGTAATGTTCTTCAGAATGCCTTGCCTCTGTCTTCGGACAGTTTGAATAGTTTTATTTCTGCTGAGAAATCTCTTTCCATACCAAGCACTTTTCCACGCGATCTGAATCTACTGTCTTTGCCTGCTGCAGCACTACCTTGTGAACCAAATTTTCTGCCATTACCTGGGTCACTCAACAATACTGATGGTGGGCAGTCAGTACATCATGAAACGTTTCTTAGGGGCGTTGATCGAAACATAACAAGTCAGCCAGCAATGTTTCCCAGCTTACGTACTGTTGACCATCGAACCTCGAGATACCCATTAGCTCTTTCCAGTAGTTCTTCAACAAGTTACTTTTCTCAAAAGCTTCCTTACCAGGGACCCTCATTTGCATCATCACTTGTGAATCCTCCCCTTCACCATCCACCATTGTCGGATTGCCCATCCAATATTGGTAGAATTAGATTTGACTCGGCATTTCCTGTCCCTCCTCCACCACCGGGTATTCAGTTCACTCCAATATTGAACTTTGTACATCCACCTACGCATACACACAATAGCTCATTTGAAACGCCATTATTAGGATTATCGGCTGGCGAATCAATAGCAGGTCATATTCCTCCAGCCAACTTTTCTCATGAAGTCACAGTTGGAGATGATTCGATCCGTTCAAAGTCTCATCACGATCAGCAGCTTTGTCACAGTGCAGAGAACCAATTACCAACGAGGGCAACATCTCGCAAATCATCGAAGAGCTCTAAGAAATCTGTGCGACAGTCATCTAATTCTATGGAATGGTTGGTTGCAGAGTCTCAAAATGTGGTTCCATATTTTAGAAACTTCTCACCAGGCAGATCCATGCAGCAGCGCGATGCACCTACTTATTTTCCTGGCCGTCATTTTGCTTCAGGTTCCACTCATCAGAATGTGCCTATGGTTCCAGAAGAAGGAGACAAAAATTCTGCAATAGGTGGTGGTGATTCATTGTTTGACAAAATAATGCAGCCGCCACCGAACCCTGCTGGGCTTTCGCTAACATTTAATCGGCCTAGTGTTGACCCGGTAGGCCTTGCAGTACACAATGTCTCCAAAACTCTACCACATAGTGGGCTGGCATTCAGTCGGCCTAGTCTTGACTCTGTGGGCCTTGGAATGCAAAGTAATTCAAGCTCAGTTCTACCACACAATGCACTAACATTCAGTCGTTCTAGTCTCAACCCTGTACACCTTACAATGCAAAGTAATTCGTCCTCAGCTTTACCTCACATACAGAACTTTACTTTCAATAATATACTATCAGATCTTGGACAACCTGCTGCATTTGTTGACAACTCGTTGCACACTTCTCAGACTAAATACTTTCCACATTCTCACATTATTACACCGTCCCATCAGGACAATCGAAACGTGTCTGACCAGCATTACAGTATGTCACAGCATCACGTCAATGTTCCACATAGTGTATCACACCAGGCTACAGATCTTCTCATGCCATCATTGCATCATCGTCATCATCATCACGAGCATCATCAGTATCAGACAGCCCCTGCACGATTTGATAATGTTCAAGCAGATGGCGCTCCTGCACGCTTTGATAATATTCATGGAGACAATAACATGTTAAGGAATGAACAACGGCGACGGCAGCAGCATACTCATGATACAAATCATAACATGAGCATTAATAGCATTCTTAGGCATTAGAAATAGTGATAAGTTAATACAATTACATACACTTATTTCATGTAGCGGTCCCCATGTTCTACTTCGTTCATGGAAGTCCATTTCTGGTTAATTTTCTTTGCACTACGATCCAGAGCTTCAATAATCTCACTGTACAATGTCAATTTTCAAGTCTTCTTTTATCCTTTCTTCCGGTTTCCTCCCAATTTTGATTTTTTTCTCATTTCTGTGCTAGTTCGCTCGTGCCCTTCATCTATACCTTTGTGATCTTCATAGATTTAAGGGCTGAACTTTGGAGAATTCCGCAAAGCGTGATCTTGGTCAAACGAGCTTTTCCCAGTTGAACCATGAAGCAACGTCCATAGACGTGTGATCATAGCCTACCCATTGTTAAGCCCACCATACTAATTGATCACTTCAGTGAAATGCCAAAATCATTACATTCATTCTATTTATTGCATGAGAAATGTTGTGATCTTGCTACACTTTCACAGACCCGAGTTTGCTGGCATTTTTCACACCAGTTGTGTCACGTGTCATGTAAAAATTGTTATTCGCAGGTAATGAATATCACTTTGCATCTAGAATGGGTGCTACCTTATCAACTTATCCTAGCACGCTTAAACGTTGCCATGACACTCGACTCAAAACTACCACCAGCATTAGCTTGTCGCTTAATAACCAGACCTTGCAAACAGTCTCGATATATAAGTAATAGAAATTCAAGGTCAAATCTTGTGTCGATTCTCTCAGTAAGGCTGTTTCATTTTTCTGCATGACTCTTACATTAAATGCCATGTTTATCTTGGTTTCTAATAGACTTTCCGTATATTTTTAAAAGATTATAAAACAGGAGCTTATTATTGCATGTATTTTTCTAGTCATTCCTGACTAAATTGAGGCCCGTGTTTCCGTTTAAGAAATTTGATGCACTTGAGCTATATCCAAAAACCTTGTGACATGCACTTTAAGGCCTTTGTTTTTTGTGTCCAGTTTCAATTCACTGTTCTTCCATATGCTGTGAGCCTGTGTGTCGTCTATCTCCTCTACATTCACTTCTACTAGATATCTGTATTACAGAATAAATCAGAAGCTCGATGTATTACATTTACATAGTTTGTAAATAGAATTAAGTAAAGTTTATTTATGTCCAGTGGATCAATTCTCTTTCTTCCAGATGCAAGACTTGATGAGAATCAAGGGATGGCATCCAACAGTACAGTCCACTTTTCTTTAAATCAAAAGTTGCATTGTGATATATTTATTAATCATTTGTCTCTGTGCTTAATCATTAAGCAGAGACATTTACTCTGTCACCAAGCAGTATAAGTTGGTACTAGCTGTAAAAGGCTAGGAAAGTAAACTGGCGTGTTTACCTAGCACACTAGCTCCAGTTAGATGAACTTCTGTGCTTGCACTACGTCAGGCTGAGGGCTGTGTGGGGAGATCAGCGCCCAGGCAACCTTCCTTGGGAGATGCCAATAACTATATTTTACTTTTACTGCATCTAGTATCCCAAGATCTTTGTCCTATATCTGGTGCATTGTCTTGCATGTCCAGCCTGTAGTTCATTAAGGAGTTGTCCTGCATCCAGAATACTGATAGCGTGTCCTATAATATTATATGGTGCATTATTTATAACATTGTCTCATATCCGTGCAACAGATACGAGACAATGCCCTGTATCCACGTCTAACATGTAGTGAATTAACGTCTTGTCCCACATTTGGTGCATTGTTCCACATGTAGTCTAGTAAGATAATATCTTGCATCTAGTGCATTAAAGTCTTGTTCTATTTCTAGTGCTTGAAGGTCTTGTGCAATGATTGTACTGGTATTTAGAAAGCTTCATTTTATAGCTCTGTAAGTTCTCAGTCATCATTCCGAACCACGGTTCCAAGTCGTCAGAGAGTTGGCATGCTAGGCGCGTATGTGTTTTAAGTTAACAGTTTGAAAAAATGGTGTAAAAGTGAAAGTATTTGATTCAATAAATCCATAAAAGATATGTTAAACCTTGTAAATATTATAAGTAACCATGTGTTATTTGATCTGTTAATGGTACGCACTGTTCACAGGTAGTAGGACGTTCTCTGTGTTCAGTTTGCGCATTAATTGGTTCATCTGACTACGGTGAGTGCGTGAAAGTGCGTGTAACTGTGGGGTTGTGCATGTTACAACTGTAGATACGTGTGCAGTGTGATTAGACAGATGTGACGTTGTTCAGTTTATGTGAATAACATGGGAGGATGTCTTTTGTGTGTGTATATATATGTGTGTGACAGTAATTTGAGTGAGTTGAGAATTTGTTGAGTAGGTTGGTGATTTGGTTTTGATGATTTTCAGTCTTTTAGACTTGTAACATCCTAACATTGTTATTAGACAATTATAACTGTTAACGTTTTGTTGTAAGTCTTTCTGCATTATCGTTTTTCATCAACTCAGTTTTGACAATTAATTACAGAGACGCACCAGAAGTCCTCTCAGACATCCACGTGAGACATCTATCCATGTTAGACAAGGTTCAAGGCAGAAACATCACATCACAGTTAAACTCCGTAGAATATTCATTAGCAGGACAGAATTGGATCAGGATCGGAAAACACAGGTCGCTTTGGTGGGCAACTGCCCGAGTGCAGTTGCCATTTTGAATTCGCTGAATAAAAATTTAATGACCCCTTTTTCTGTCACCAGCCGAGTCTACTGTAACGCCTGACTGGGCATCGTGTGGAACTATACGCATTGTGTAAAACAGTGGAACAGATGTTGTCTTGTATTCCTAAATCCTGTCCACTAATAAAGTTGGATGCTGATCTGCCTCTGCAAAGTGTGCATTCTATATATTAGTAGGCTATCATTATTACTAATGGGTCGTCCATTTAGTATGTACACAAAAATCTGTCAAATCTTGACCCCCTGCATACTTTTTGGACCCCCATCTGCGTACGAACTTTTGACACAATCCCCACCACACCCTCCCCCCCCCCCGACTGCCTTACTTTGTAATGACTAGCTGTAGACTAATGTCGGCCATTCTGTGCGCGTTAACAATCAGACCGGTCTGTGCAATAAAACTGGTCTGATTTTTGACAAGTGTGTTAACCATTTCGGTCGAAACGTTAGCACGCAAGCATCGTTACATAGTACAATAGAATCCTACGATCCTCCCAGAGTTCCATTAGAGAAATATTTTTATTAAGGTGATCACCCCCCCCCCCCCCGTCTTTTGCGTACGTACATTTCCAGTAGACCGGCTAGACCCCTATGCGCACACATACGCTTTTGAGTGACCCGCTCCGTGCGTACGTACTAAATGGACGACCCCATGTTTGTTGAACTTGAGTGTTTGAGTAGAATCATAATGGACTCTATTAATGATATTTGAGCTGTAGTGAAGAACTGACAGTGGACTTAGTCCCGGACACGCTGGAGTGTAAAGTGTAACATGTCGAAGGATGAAAGTCTCTTTCTCTCTCTACTTGTCCGTCTCTACTCCTGTATATTATACTCTGCTAAAATGTGCATGTGTAGCTTCAACAAGTTCCTCAGTATTCTTCTCCCACTGTAGAATATACTTTCCATGACATCGACAAGCAGAGTTCAGCGTACGCTCAGGAGATTTGCTTGTACATGATCAGTGTTGCCATGAAAGAAGAGGTTAGAAAAGTGAAAGTATCTCCCAGTCAATGATTTTATTGACAACCGTAAACGGAACTAATCCGTTAGTGCAGTAATCAATATGTGATTCATCAATATGTGATTAATCTAAACGTTATTAATCCATATGTGATTAACTGATATGTGATTAATCGATATGTGATTAATCATTATGTAATTATTTGATGTGATTAATCAATATGTAATTAATCATTTATATTAATCATTATATGATTAATCATTAATTTGTCATTAATCATTATATGATTAATCAATATGATTAATCAATATGATTAATCAATATGTCATTAATCACATACTGGACTTGACAAACGTTCTGACTTAAAATCAATAGGAAACTATTTGCCAAATGAATTGTTTCTCAACCCTTCACCTACCTCGATCTAGTTCCTTATTTTCTGAAAACGTTTTTATTTGGTCAATTTTTATACTTCCCCCCTATTCCCATCCTACCCCATTAAAAAATCAAAATTCTCAACTGGACGAGCGATATCAAAGACAGTTATGTTCAGTCTATGTGACGAATGAATAATAGCGATACGTAGTTTAAGTGAGATCATCAGATGAGTTATCTCTCTAGCTGCAAGCTTGTGTACTATACAACAAATAAATTATTTCTTACCTGATGTAGTGGATTTCTGTCGTCCCCCAAACACTCTGTAATCTGATCCAGGCTCTGTATGCTGATTATGATAACCTATAAATCTGCAAGCTCAGCTCAACAGTAGGCTACTAATTCGTATTCCAAGTTTTTTCAGCTCGCTTTAACTCGCACCTCTCTAATTCCCTCGATTCACAGATCGATATTGACTAAAGAAAATGTTTGTGTTAGTTAAGTATGTCCTATATCATCTCGAGGAGCTAGTAGAAAGAGCAGTCAGTCTCTCTGTGCTGCTATGAAGTAATTGTGTGGAGGTTGGCATTGACGAGGATTGACGTCAGGTGGCGCCGCTGTGGCATTGAAGACGCAGTGGTGTGTGAAGCCGCCGCTGTGTGAATAGAGGAAGCTTGATATCACTCGGCTTCTATCTAGGCTAGCTTCTCCTTCAGCCCTGCACTACAAAAACTCTCTCTTCTTTAATAAATCAACTTCTTCTTTGTTCAGCAGTCTAAACATCTGTTACACACAGTTAATATAACCGTTGCCACCCCCCTCTCGCAGATTCTTTCACCAACTATCCTCCTCCCATTTTATCCCCTCCCCTCTTGGCTTCTTTTACTCACTATCCTCCTCCCCTTTACCCCCCCCCCTGGGCTTCTTTTACACACTGTCCTCCTCCCCACCCTTAGTATTGTACTGGTGGGTTGCACAATTTCAATACATAGTTAAAAATGAGAACTATTTTGTTAAACAACACAGGATCCTTTGTGTACTGTAAGTGATGTTTATGTAATTCTATAGTGATTTAATATTATCCAACTATCATTACCATAAATAAACAAACATAAATAAACAAGATGCTAATCCATATAACGTGAACCGAGACAAAGTGTTTGTCTCAACGCATGAAGGGGGCATCCCTCAAACATCCTGTGATGAACGCCCTATCTGCGGAGCGTCCAAAACTAAAGATGAAATGCATTATTGATTACCGTAGTCATTGTCTTTGAGCTTTTATATAAGGGGGTCAAAACTTGTTACCTTGCAGCGAATCGTGCAGCATTTTGAGGGAGTATCATCAATAAACTGGTTTCTGTAATGATAGGGACGAGTTGGGTGGTCTGTGTATTGAAAGGTTCTTCTGTATTTCATTGTGAGTGAAAGAAAGTGTGACACTGAATGGATGAATGCAAAGTCAAGTTGCATGCATGTAATTATTAGAATCACTTAGGTAGCCAGTCATAAATAGAATCACTTAGGTAGCCAGTCATAAATATAATCACTTAGGTAGCCAGTCATAAATCGAATCACTTAGGTAGCCAGTCATAAATAGAATCACTTAGGTAGCCAGTCATAAATAGAATCGCTTAGGTAGCCAGTCATAAATAGAATCACTTAGGTAGCCAGTCATAAATCGAATCACTTAGGTAGCCTGCCATAAATCGAATCACTTAGGTAGCCAGTCATAAAGAGAATTACTGAGGTAGCCAGTCATAAATCGAGTCACTCAGGTACCCTGCCATAGCCTAAATGGAATCACTTAAATAATCTTAGGTAATAATCAAATTTGAGCTTCTTAAAGGGTATGACTAAAGAAAGTTGGAATTTGGTGGTCATTTGCTAACAGGATCCAGTGGCAGCACACATGTAGTATTATTGGAAGGACAATTGCGTCGTAAAAGAGCCAGAGGAAGACCAAGATTAACATGGACAGATGATATCATAGGGTGGACATGACTAGCGACATGAGTTAGTGAAGACGGCAGCGGAAGTTAAAAAATGATGAAAGTCCATAGTAGTCAACCTTCTTTTAGAAGATGACACGTGATGATGATGATGAATCTGTCATGTATAGAATCACTTAGGCAGCCTGTCATAGGTGGAACCACTTAGGTAATTATTTCTCATTATTACAATCACTTGTAGATTATCTGATATAATTAGAATCACTTAGATCTCCTCTCTTAAGTAGTATCACTTGAGTAATCTGCACTGATGTAGTCAAGGCATTTTTCTCAAGTCCAAGGCATTTTTTCCAAAGCAAGGCGATTTGAAAATTGGTCAAGGCAAGGCAGTAACGCGCATCAAGGCAGCCTTGAGGCAAGGCATCAAGGCCAAGGACTACATCAGTGGTAATCTGTAATAAGTAGAATCACCTAGGTAATCGGTAACCTGACATAGTGGCATCACTGAGGTAACCATGCAGTCGCATTATGAATATGTGAGTAGCCAAATTTCATGCACGAACATTAGAAGTCCCGACTCCCTCGCTGCCTCACCCCCTCTCCCTCTCCGCTTAGTAGTAATGAAATTTGGAGGGTTGTATCGACAACCTTATCCTCATCATTCCTCTCAATGAACCTGAAATGTGAATAAGACAGGCTGAGGCTCGTGTTCAAACTATGGTGCACCTGATAGAAACGTCAATCTTAGCTGAAGATATCTGGTCCACATTAACTGAACAGCTCGTGCTTTGGAAGTTTGGACAAAACAATTCAACTTTTAGCAATAAAGTGGGGAGGACATGGGAGAACATGAATTTCTTTACCCTCTGACTCAAACCCTTTACCCTCTGACTCAAACCTTCACACCTGTATTCACACTCACACCTGTATTCACACTCACCTGTATTCACACTCACACCTGTATTCACACTCACACCTGTATTCACACTCTCACCTGTATTCACACTCTCACCTGTATTCACACTCACACCTGTATTCACACTCTCACCTGTATTCACACCTGTATTCACACTCACACCTGTATTCACACTCACACCTGTATTCACACTCACACCTGTATTCACTATTCACCAGTGATGTAGTCCTTGGTCTTGATGCCTTGAGGCACTTTACTGCCTTGTCTTATGCCTTGGCCAATTTTCGAAATGCCTTGCCTTGGCAAAAAAATGCCTCGGCATTGAAAAATGCCTTGACTATATCAATTTAGTAGTCCTTGGCCTTGATTTCATGCCTTGAAGCTGCCTTGAGGCACTTTACTGCCTTGCCTTGCCTAAACAAATTTTCCAAATGCCTTGCCTTACCCTGGCCTTGAAAAGAATGCCTTGGCCTTGCCATGGCCTTGAGAAAAATGCCTTGACTACATCACTGCTATTCACACATAGACACTTGAAATATTTGACAGAGTTTTTTAAAACAGTCAAACTATCATATTTTATTGACGACCATAATTCTCAAATCTCAACCCTGTTAACAAAATTTTCACCGCTGCGCCATCTTTCGAATGCATAAGCCTCTAACCCAGATATAGGCAAAATCAAATCGCGATTCGATTTAAATCGCGCTCGGGATTTGTTTTGAACCAACGGCGATTCGATTTGAAAAGTTAGCGATTAGATTCGAAGTCTTCGTGATTTGATTTGGGATTTGATGACAAATCCCATACCATACCCCAATAACATTCAGCTTGAGCAACCTACTCGGCTGCTCTTCAACGTTACCAGCTGTTGTGTTGTCATGACTGTTGTCATTCACGATAGCACTTGCATTGTTAGTTCATTGCGGGGTCATTGGTTCATTGAATCTGAGTTCATAGGTCACGTTCTGGCATATCATCAATAACTTAATTAACAGAGGAGTGCTTATAATAAACTATGGTGGCCTTGTTCCTGCTTGAGTTATAAGCAGGTGATATTTGTCATTTTCGAGGTGCCGGGGTCGAAAAAACCGACGAGCGGAGGGGGGGGGGAGTGTCGGCGGAAAGTTTTCCGACGAGTGGCGGCGGAGATATTTCCGATGAGCGGGGATGGCGGAGCAGATTTTTCCGCGAAGATTTTTTGCGGCGAAAATTGACCTCGGCACTTTTTCCGAGGTGCCGGGGTCAAATTCCGACCCCATCGGGGTCGCAAATTTCGCGGAGGTGCCGGGGTCAACAAAGGAGGTGCCGGGTTTAATCCCCAGCGGCAAATACCACGCTGGTTATAAGTAAAAAAAATATGCAGTTAGTGATAGGAATGGCATCTGACTTGAGCGAGATGACCTGTCGAGCTGGAGCCAAGGCAAAAGCTCAAGGCATAGATACCACAGATTTGTTTCTATGGTGAACCCACAGCTATATTCCGATAATTATATTCTACCTTAGATGTATTCTAGAATTGTGTGCTCGAATTTTTAATGCAAAGTTTTGCAGTTAATTCCAGAATAGACACAACAGGCTTAAGGCTAATTGTACTGTAATTTTTCATAATGATTCACAAAATATTACACATTACAATTAATATTTAAATACTATTAAAATTATAGATTCTGCATAACATACATGATTTTTTAGACGTGTGAAAAAATTTGTCCATAGATTTGAGATTTGATTTGATTTGAAGGAAAAAATTTGTTATTTAATTTGACATCCATGAGATTTGGGATTTGATTTGACCCTAAAGATTTAAATATTTTGTAGGCAAAGATTTGAGATTTGATGGTTGGGATACAAGTATTCGCCAGATGGTGTAGCTAGCCTGTAGCTATCAGTTTACGTTGTGAAAATAAGTTCTGCTCAACTTGTTGGATTACAGTTTCCTTCGCGTCTTGCTATCAGCCTGACGTTTTGCATGTTGCGATAAGAATTTTTGGCATTACGTTAGTTTAACCAACTTTGCACCAGACTCTCCAGCTAATTTGGCTTTCATTGTTGAACTGTGTGATAATGTGATGCTCGATTATTGTACTACTGACATCATCACTGCATAAATCTTTGCTCAGAATCAGTCATGTCGTCCTTGAAGACTGTCTTTGGCCTTGAGGACTGTCCTTGACCTTGAGGACTGTCCTTGGCCTTGAGGACTGTCCTTGGCCTTGAGGACTGTCCTTGGCCTTGAGGACTGTCCTTGGC
>JAQFYQ010000314.1:0-18407 GCA_034694885.1 Buchholzia appendiculata | reverse complement strand
ACTTTTTACACTTGGTACATTGAATTGATCCAGCACCTACACCTTCCTTACACACCGCACATGGCCATTTTACTGCAGGATATCTTGGTGGGTGGGGATATCTTTTGGTTATCACCAATACCAAATCAAACAGCAGAATAACTTTCTCTTAGGAAGGGAAATCACCCACTCACGGTTCGGGTTGGCGTCAGCAAGGTCATGCGGTCATAAAAATCCAGCCATAATGAGCCCTCGAGGACGTTATATTTAACCTTTCCTGCCAAGGTATAACTTGTGTAAAATGTTGAGGATTAAGATGATGATTACTTACTTACTGCAATTGTAATCGTCCAAATAATTTATTTTGCGTTTTTGTTGAAGACTACCAGGTTATTATTGTTCTATATAGTATGATCAGTAGTTACTAATTAGTTTCAGGACATTACTGATTCTAGATGTTTTTACCTGTGAATTTATTATATCATTAGCATCAAGTTGACACGGTGGACTGCTAGGCCTTGTCTAGAATGCTATGTGCCTGGTACAGAATGCTCTGTAGATAAGAATACAATACTTGAGAGTTTTTTTAAAGGTAGCGTCACTTAGTGTAACACTGCACACTTCAGTAGTTATTGTAAATGTCTCTTGGAACATTATTTGTGGACACACTGTATTCATTAATTATTATTATTTTGTGGACACACTGTATTCATTAGTATTCACTGTATTGAATTAAGAGTTTGGTGTGTTTTAGGTTGAACGACTTGTCGGCATGAAGAAATCTGCCAGCCAATCAGGATGCGGCTCAAGTCCGGAACAGAAGAAACGGACCAAGTGGGAGGGGCAGTCGGCCGGTGGGGGTGGCGCACAGATCCCAGCGATGGGGCCGATAAGTAAACAGAAAACTGCGCCTTGAATGTACTGTGAAATAAATTAATGTAATTTATAGTGCTGGCTGAACAGTTGCATGGTTTCCTGCAAGATATGTGTTGAGTGAAAAGTATAATGCAGCTATAATACTGGATTAGTCCTGATCAAAAATATGTTAATATTATCTGATAACATATTTTGCTTATTGTATATAATCGTTTTCTCTTTGGTTACAAGATAAACTGGACTGATGGTCACGTCATACATGATATCCTATATAGCGAGAAAGTATTACACTACATGTTTAAAGCATGTTGGCACTGGATCAGTACTGGTCAATTGCATGTAGGCAATGTGTGGGATTGCACTGATAACACTGGATTAGTCCTGGCCAATTGCATGTAGGCAATGTGTGGGATTGCACTGATAACGTACACTGAATTAGTCCTGGTCAATTGCGTGTTAGCAATGTGTCGGATTGCACTGTGATAACACATGACTTGTATGTAACTGGTAAACGTGGCAATGGTCACGTTTGTTAAATTGTGTATCGCACGCTGTAGTGCAAGTTGTCCAGCATTGTAACGCATGATCCGATAACATATTTTGCTTATTGTATATAATCGTTTTCTCTTTGGCTACAAGATAAATTGGACTGATGGTCACGCCATACATGATATCCTATATAGCGAGAAAGTATTACAGTTATGTATATTTAAATTTCAAGGCAGGAACTTGTCAAATGGACCTGCATGCCGCTCTGTGCAAATTCACTTCGTTTCGTTTGCGCAATTTTTCTTTCAATTGTAAACACTGATGTGCTCAGCAGCAGATGTATGAAATCGTCATTATTATTTAGTGTGTAAGCTCCTATACCTATTAGTTGGTAAATTTGGCATTGGTAGATATTTGAATAGATCACCTATTGACTTTTTTCATTGAAAATTTCAAGCAGATTCTTGTGAAATAGCCTACTGTATTTAATCAGATTATATCCTATAGAGATTTTGAGAAAAATGGATGGCACACAAATTTTCGAAAAATAAGATGAAATCAATTCAAAGAGTGAAATTGCTGTGATGTTGAGTAATGTGATTTAATATTAAATTTCCTTACAATATGTTGTTGTTGTGTGAACTGATTGAGGTTGGATGTTAGAATTGATTAACGATGTTCCTGAAAGAGAAACAACTTTGATTATGTGCAGCAGGGAGAGTAAGGTACAATTTGCTACATTAGTGTACAGTACACTATAATTTAATGTATAGTTGTTGATTTGAGCATGCTCTTCTCATTTCCAGCAATGTGATGAAAGTTTTGTTGGTCAGACAATGAAAAACCAGACACTGGAGAATGACACTATGACTATAACGGTGTATGAATCCATCTGGTTTGAATCCATGTGATATGAATCCATCTGGTTTATTGAAATTAAAGTGATCAAGTTCATGTCATTGGTTTGCGGGCAGCTATTTCATTCGATGAAACTTGATAGTTCATTCTTTAATTTCACAAAGTTAATACTTTCCAGTGATGTAGTCCTTGGCCTTGATGCCTTGCCTCAAGGCTGCCTTGAGGTACTTTACTGCCTTGCCTTGACCAATTTTCCAAATGCCTTGCATTGCCTTGGCCTTGAAAACGAATGCCTTGGCCTTGCCTTCGCCTTGAGAAAAATACCTTGACTACATCACTGATACTTTCTACAAAAATTGTCGTAGAGTTAACAAGACAAACAAATGTTTCACAAATATATATAATGCTTTATTCTCTGCATCTACGAATAAATAAACAGAACATTGATAATAATCGCGCACGTATACCCGCGACTAGAAGCTAACAAATCGTTATCTAAATAAATATAACAACATTTACAGCAGCAGTAGTAGTTCATATACTGTCATGGTCAAATATGAGAAACATGGGCTTTGTCTACACAAAACATAGTCACTTGTGCAAGCTTAATTCCACTACAGATTATGGCATACATGTGCATAGTGATACTTTGATTCCAGCAGTATTTGAGTAGAAACTTTCAATACTACCGACTAGTTGACTCTACCACAGAATGAATATTGGCACAAGAATGTTTAAAGGCAATGCATCTTCATAGTAACTTGTATACAATCTGTTTTTTCACCTTTGACCCTGGAATGACGTCACATTGAAGCACCTAATTAATTACAGGCAGCAGTTTTGGAAGCAAACATCTGAGTGCACTCTACCGTCTATATTTCGTGCCGATCAACCACATTTAATTGCTATAACATCGATGAATTATACTTAAACTTTGCACATGATAAACTTTTGCTGGGAAGACATGATTAATTGATGATGTCATTGCATGCATGATGTCAGCAGCGGTAACAGCAGTTGTAGAAATATTCAAAACCCTGACGCCCTTCACTCAACGCAACATGAAGCAGGGAGCACCGGCGCGAAGCATTTCGCCGACCGGTTCACAATTTTGCAGTACACTACTAAACAATATCTATCAAAAATATAACGACACTACGTAAATACACAGAGATTTGGCGGCTAGATAAGAAGACACGGCGCTAAGCAGAACCACTTTGCATAGTTATTATGCGCATCATCATCATAATGAGAAACGACAAACAGTCGCCAGAACAACTTCATGAAAATATATATAGATATTGCTTTTCAGTTGAAAATAGTACAGTTGACTAGCATCGTCATCATCATCGTTCAAACACTCAACCATCATCACTTTGAAAATTAGCAACAGAAAAAACTTGAAGCGTTAAGTTTTTACAACTTCTGAACGGTTATTTACATTAAAGTATGTAGCTGGAATTAAAGTATTGCAATAGTTGTACTGTAATATACTACCGTAATTCAAATTAAAGTATCGTTGTATTATTTTAAATAAAACAGCACATAACTTGTATAATTATCTGGATTGCTCGACCAGGAGAGACTCGTCCCTATTCTGAACAATTACAGTAAACAGCTCGGCAAAAGTGTTTTTTTCGCTTTAACTGAATAAACAGATTCTTACGCTGAGCTAAATGAAATTATACTGGACAAATAAACAAATAAGCTCATTCTACTCCTCCAATAATGTTACATCACAAAGAAACAACTTTAGAATGCTTAAATCTAATTCATGACATAATTATGCAAACACTGAACACAAATCTGACAATGATTTAAATCAAAGAACTGAAACAATTCATTGATAATCTGAAGCTTTCCAATCGCATCAATGACTCGGAAACAATAGCTATAAATAGTAAGCTCATAAGCTCATTCTAACATTTACTCACTACAAGTGACAAGAAAAATATATAACTCAATCAAATTAAAAATAACTCAGAAGTTCGTAACTGAAAAATTAGACCAGCAGCAGTAGTAGTGTCAATCAAATTATAAGCGCACAACGTCACTGTGCAAGAATTAGACGGGGTTTTGGTGCATGTGCACAAAATGGTGTTGGTGCAAAAGCACTAACGACTGTGGCACAGAATAAAATAAGATAGTACACCAGTACATTCACAGAAGCTCTGTCAGCGTGTCAACAACAAAGAGTTGACAAGAGTCTAAAAATAGCCATTTGGTTTTACACGTTCTGCAGAATACCAGCTGACATTGTACATGCAAGAAAGAACAGGAATGTTCAAACATGTTCCATCTATTTCAACTAAACTGAAGCCGAGAGGCGATTTTCTTTGCAAAACAGCGTGAAGCATATCGTACTGACGAGTATTGAAACTTCTAAAGAAAATAAAGTAAATCGTATAAACAAAAATAACGTTGATTAAATTATGCTTGAAACACAATTGATACACAACTATTAAGTTTTACATTTTGGACCTAGTTAGTTCACTTCTATGTAACAATAGAGAATACTATATTGGTTTCTTGAAACTAAATGCAAAATATTAAGCAGGAAGTTGATTTCAAATTGCAAAGTTATGTAGTTTCATACATGCATCCATTGATAATAAAGTTAATATTATTTGCTAAGCAGATTATAAAATAAACTTATCTGAAATTAATCACGCCACCTAAATCTATCACTAATAAACCAAACACAAGAGGAGGTATTTAGAGCAATTAGAATCTGTATCCAGATTGAGTTGATATCAATTAATAGAATTATGTATCAAAATGCGCTACACTGAATCAATACTGAAAATCTGACTATAGTCTATTTAAAATTCGACACAAATTGTAAACGTATAAAACTAAAAAATAGCACACAAATAATATGCTAAAATTTCACCTAGTTTCACTTCAAACTATAATCAATAGTATTTGAACCAAGCAAAGAATGAGATTCAATAAAGGCACATTGCATCAATTTCCATTATAGTAGAGATTTAAGTATTTGTTGAATTCAACTAAACAAACGTATTTACTAAAGTACAAGTAGATATAGAAAACTTTAAATATAGACAAATACAGCTTACAAATGAATGTAACATTTGATATACCTTTGCCATTGCATAACCTATAAGAGTACAGTATTTGGCAGATGTCCAATGATATAACAATAAATTAATAAAACAAACATATATAATAAACCAATAATTGTTGTTGTCTTTACAATATCTTCAAATTCATCAAACAAAAAATATTGTTAACAGGACTCTCCTATAAAAAACTATAAATTAAACCGAGTTAATTAGGCTATAAATAGATTGGCACAATATTAAAATAACTACATTGTTGTATATAAAACGATCATTTAGTTAATCTTACTACCAACAAAGAGCAGCTTAAAAAAATTCAGGCCGAGTTTTGAGAGTTAAACTAAGATTCTGAGGTATCGTAATCTTGTAGTAACATTACGTATACAAAACATACATGATACATATGACTAAAAAGAATAGTTTGTAAGCAATTAGTAAAACATAGATTAACTGAATTGCATTAGGTACCACAAGCCTAAAAATTCACATGTAACCAAAATCACGATATTTGCAAGTAAAGGATTCAACCTTGATGTGCTGATAAAAGAACATAATTGGTAAGTACAAGTCATCCTCAACATAATTCACCCTTGCAATATGGACTAGGTGAATCTGGGGTACTGAATTAAAGCAAGGGTTCACTTAACACTCACAAAAGAAATCCGACATTGGTACAAAACTTCGGCTAACGCGCAAATATAAAGACAGAGCCGATGAAGCTAGCAGTGCTGATAAAGAGGACGTCTGCTGAACCCTCTTATCAAATGTGATCCCGCAGTAAATAACATGTGATAAAGAACGTGTGGAATACAAAATGTGCCAAATTTGGCGTGGTAAACAGAAGCAAGGGGGAGGGGCATGAACGGGGGGGGGGGAGGCACGTAGAGACGACAACTACTATACACATGATATGCTCTTTATATTGGTCACAAGAACATGACACCAGTGACACGTCATGCAGACACATGACTGGTGTCATGGCAACGGTGGCCCTAGCAACCGTCAACGTTAACTCACAACGATAAATACTGTGTGCAAAAACAAAAAACGAATGACAACTGCAACTAAACAACATCGAACACGGCGTAGAAATAAGAGCGAGAGATGAGACGCCTTCTGCAGCTTCTACAGGCTTACAGCATAAGCAAAAAGTTCAAGAAAACATAAAATAATCTTTCTAGATGGCATTTATCAATAAATAATACAAATAATTGAATATTTGTAAAAGTGTAACACCAGATATGTATATACTTTAACGACATTCGAGTTCAGCATCCAAATTTGGAGAAAAAAACAAATGCAAATAATCTGTTTCTCATTCACTGTTATGAGAGGTTTCAAATGAAAATACTACTTTTCACACTAAAATTTTCCGATACAAAAGCAAGAGACAAGATACTACTTTCTTCCCTATCTGCATGCCTTTCAAACATTTTAATCATATCTTGCCTAGAATATTTCAAGTTTAAAAATCTCTAAGTGTATTTGATTTTACAAAGCTATATAAATAATTTTTCAAATAGTACATTTTTTAATGTTTAAAATGTTATCTTTGCTGCTATGAATAATTTTTATATTTACAATTAATATTTAATTAATTGTAATAAGCTGTAATAAACAAGTAATATTTACAATTAAATATTACTCAAGTATTTAAGTGTATATTCTTCGACACACCAAGCTAAAATTAACCACACACATTTTGAAAAGTGAATCAAAATGACCAGCTGGAGAATAAAGACTGATTTAAATAGATATTAGGTATATTGTAGAATTATATAATTAATATGTTTCCATTTCATTCCAAGCATTACATTTTCTAAATTATTATAAAGCAAAACCTGTACATTAAATTTATTGCAGGATTTTATGAGACTCAGAAATAAATTGGTAATAATTTTAGATCAATGACAATAAAGTGAAATAATAATAGATCAATCGATCAAGAATGAACAAAGGAAATAAAAGAGAGAGCTCAGAAAGAGTGAGAGAGCAGCAGACTGTAATAGCAGTAAAGCATACAGCGTAATGGTTCTGCACAGAAAATCAATAAATAACACATACAACATATCGTTGATATAAATAACGACGTTCACAATTCGTTTGTACAGCGATTTTATACAAGCAATTTAAAGCTAGATACGAACAAAACATCAAACGAAAAACATAAACATCATCGTAAACATACAGTGGCGGCAAAATAATGTTACAATTAAAAGTTTAATACATTAATCCATCACTGAGTTATTGCCATTCAGCCGAGCAGCTATTAGATATAATCAAAGCATAGCTTAAAGCAGCGTTGCTTTACAGCTGCAAACTTCAACACAATACTAAACGCTACCACTACACAGGGTCGACATGATCATACTACAATTTCATAAAATACAATAATAAAAATTCAATCAATAAATATAAATATCTGATGCCTCAAAAATTATGGTTATGAAATTTGCAAATGATCAAGTTACTACGAATCAATTTACTTTTATCTAGTTGTATTTTAATGAATTCATTTTAAAAGTACAACTAGCTATTCAACTAATGGTGAAAATCAAAAATAGATGAAAAAATAAAAAAGGACTGTTGGTGAATTTTGAAAAGCAAATAAAAAGAAATAGCAGCAAATATCCATTTTATGAACTTGATCATTCATGCACTAGGTACACTTCTAACATAATGAAATTAAACAAATAATTACAGTACCAATTTCTGTTTCTCCATATTTTATTTTTGTTTACGCTCAATGATGTCGACCCAATCTAATTCTATGCATCTAGTGAAACACAAATCTCTCTCTACACACAACATAGAAAACATTCTGTACAGCAGCAGCATGTAACAGAAATGCATGGAACACAAGACAGACACACAAAGTGCTCAACATCCCCCACTCACAAACAGCAGCAGAATAATTCTACAGAGGACACTTCTGTACAAAAAACAACGTGCAGAAAAATATCTCTCTAAATTCATCTGAAGCTAACGAATAACAACACTCGTACAGTGTTCGCCTGTTGGTCTCATTTCACACACATACACACACACATACATACAAGGGTACAAAACATGAGACATTAACTGTGGTGCATTAGCCGTTGTAGATGCCGTTTTTTGTGCACACAAACAGTTGCACAAACGAATACACAGATGAAGCACAAACATCTCTCACCTTTCCTTCTCTCCAAACACAAAACTATCTGACATCACTTTACAGCCCTTCCTTCATAAATTCTATGTACACTCAAATGTATTGCTCAGTCAACTGTGATCACATTATTTCACACACAGAACTTCCATTTAGATACAACAGTAACAGCAGCAGTAGCAAGAAAGCGTTCTAAACAAATAAACTTGACAATGAAATGTAAACTTGCTCGTCGGCTACTTGGCATTAATATTTCTGTAGCATTAATATTACATTGCTGCATCAATGTTGACATACACTCGGCAGTGGTGTAGACTGTTTGTTCACAAACAGCCAGCAGGCCTAGTCAATGTTTACTCCACATCTACTAACAGGCAGAGTAACCAAGTTGCCAGGTAGGCAGCCAATCAATGATCACGTATCATCTGTAGGCAACCAATCACTGGTCACGTATCATCTGTAGGCAACCAATCACTGGTCACGTATCATCTGTAAGTATCATCTGTAAAAATTTGTAAAAACACAGCCAGCAACCACAGCATTCCTAACTATACAAGATGATGACTAGATTCTGATTCTTTTCGACCTTCAATTCAAACACGATCAGCTTTAGCCCTTTAAACCCTACAACGCCATTGCAAACAGGCAGCCACTTTAATATTACGTTAGGTTTCATGATATTCTGACAGATAGCTATAACAGACAAAGTTACAACCATGTTGGAAGACACCAATAACTTGCATAATATGATGGGAAAGTATATGTCCATGCAGAAAAGTTAAACCGTCTCATTTTAACAAAAGTTTAATATGCTGCTCATTAATGTAAAAAATCTCAAAAATTCTAGTCGATTTGATCACCTTTTTAAAAGATCATCTATTCATAGCCCCCACCTTATTTTCATAGGGAAACCCCACTTTATCTTCAGTGAATAATTCCACTTTCAGGCAAGAAAAAAGAGAATATACCAACTTTCTAGATACATGACTTAAAGTACAGCAAACGCTAAACAAAATTCAATATTAAAATTAACTCATTAAAATCTTCCCGGAAAAACAAGCTTTTTGCCTATACAAATATATTTTATATAAAGCCATTGAAAAAAATTTATGACTCATTGAAGTATGCCCTCTCAAATAAACATTTAGAGATGATGCAGAAAGACGTTCAGTAGAGGGATAAAGGACATTCAGAGAAAGCACAAGACCCAACAAGCTGCAACTTTCACTAGTCACTTTCACTTCACCAGTCACTTTCAGTACACAGTCATCCAAGCCTTTGTTCTACCACCAAGTATAACTCAATGATCTTTGATATGCACGACATATACGACCTTCCAGCTTGTTAGCGAAAAAAAAACATGTGACTTTAGATTCAACTGATTTTAAACTAAAATACAGCCAGTCATCACTAGATGTCAGATAAACAAGCTGGCTGACTAGAAAATCAGCTAACTGATAAGTAAGCAAACTGGCAAATAAGCTGATCGCGATTAACGTTTTGACTGATAAATAAGCAGAGCGACAAGCTAGACTCAGTTGCTTGCATCATCAATCTTGCTATATATAACCTCATGAAGAAACTCATCAATTGCATCCCCCTCACAGTCTTCATCTCCCCCCACCTCGAGGTAGGGGGCGAACACACGCAGCATGCGGTACACGTTGCGTCTCAGAGCCTTGAGTTGCGCGAGATGCAGGCATGCAGCATCGCCCGGACAGCATACGGACGACACGACTCCAGACTTCCTGCATGCGTCACCGCTGCTGCTTCTCTTTTCGTCCGATCCAGATTTGACGACATTACGCTTAGACTCATCAGAATCCGGTCGAGTTCCAGCGTCTAACTCCATCTTGGACTCGCGCTTGACATTCAGTCGATCGACGGTGACTAGAGGACTGTCTGGATAGCTTGCCATGAGATTCACAGGACCCCTTGCATACGCACTGCTGGAAGAGAACTCTTCCACACTCTCTGCAGGTGACGGGGAAGCTGTCAGAGTTGCCGAGGCACCGCCCGGAGATGAACCTTCCCTCTTCAGGTCATCAGACAAGACTCGCTCCACTCGTTGCGCCTGCTTCCAGCGTACGGAGAAGTCCGTCGCTTGCTCGCCGTAGTTGACACTCGACGGTGAAGCAGACCGTGTCGGTCGAGGGGATGATATCAGCTTCTTCTCATCGGCTAACAACATGGCATCGGCTCTCATAGCCGATCTGTCCGGCGTTGTGTACCGGCTTCCCATCGTTAGATCCTGCGGCATCATGGCATCGACGTCCATGCCACCGACACGTTTCTGTTCATCACGACTGGAGGAGAGCAGTGGCTTGGACTGTTCCGACAGTTTGGCAAGCATAGACGTCAGCATGGAGTTAGCAACGAGACTGTCCACCCCTCCCCTCAAGTCTCCCCCGCCACTCCCAGCGAGGGTCGACAGAAGAGCAGAGTGACGAATGGATTCAGAAGAGGAAGCGAATCTGCTGCCATGCATAGATGGCGTACCTGTCGTGGTGGTAGAACCGATGCTTCCTGGAAGAGAGAGCGGAGGAGGTGGAGGCCAGAAGAGCGGACGCATTCCGCTCGGCAAGCACGCGGAAAGAGCGTTCACGTATTGTGTCAGAGCAGAATTAGTCTGCATGAATAAATTCTGCGAGGAAGTGGAAGCTTGCTGAATGGAAGCCGCCTGGGAGTGAGGCGGAAGAGCCGGGGAGGACGAGCGATGCTGCACGGCTTCGGCTGCCTGGAGCAGGTAGCGAATCCGATCCTCCTTCGCTCCAGCCCCACTCATCGGACTCCCGCCGTTTGTCGATCCACCGGAAAAGATATCCGGCTTGCGGTCAGCGCCTGGAAGAAATCTCCCGCCGAGGGAGAAGGGAGAAGCATTACCGTCGTCAAACATCGGGTTCACACCCAGCAGTCCAGCGCCGTTCATCAGACCACCACCGCTGATTCCAGACATCAAACTATTGCCACCCATCAAACTCGTATTACCAAGAATCCCATTTCCACCTAACAGCCCACCGCCTCCCATCATGCCCCCACTTCCATGTGGTCCTCCGCCACCAAGAAGCCTTCCATTCTCTGCAGCCTGCAGTAGAAACTTGATCCTATCCTCCTTGCCAAGAACCCCGCCCGTAGCTCCGCCCACCATCGTGCTGGCAGCCAATAGGCCGGCGGTATGCTTCTGGTTGACCATGAGACGTCTGCAGCGGACGCTGTCGATGCGTTTGTCCATGTTGTAGAAACGCATGTCAGCGTTGTGACGACTTCTGATGTGAGCCTTCAGCAGATGCCCTTGAGTGTAACGCTGTCCACACGCACCACAGTGATATGGACGTTCACCTGCACACCAACAGTAACACACATCGTAATGTACATAGGCATTAATAACACATATTATAATGTACACAGGCATTAATAGCACACATTATGATATAAGTCGTACATAGGCACTAAAAACACACATTGTAGTACGAGTATTAAATGCTAGAAGTGGCTAAGCTAGCATACACAAGAAGCAATTTGAGTGTGGAACAGAAAACTGAGTGAAAACATGAAAATTCCCAGCCTTGCCAAAGATCTGGCTTGAAGTATCAGCCTCAAACCATACACAGATCTATATTAAAAGACTCACACTTAAGTCAATTCCATAACTTCGTCTATTCGACTTTTCCACATTATTTAGAGAAACATATTTTACATTAAATTAGATGTTAAAAGAGAAGCAAAATATGAAGCTGGATTACTAAACTGTTGGATTCAATGCACTGATGTCCCCTCCCCGGAGTTTGAGATATGAGACTTTAAGATGAGATATAGCAACAGGTTTTCCCCTTATTGAATCCTATATTTATAAGTGAATATTTATATGCAAACATTTCATACAAATTACAGTGCACAGACATAATAGTGTAACTCATTGGTGAGTTGAATACATACTTATAAAACAATACATACTAATAGTAAACAACTCTTACACATTGGAGGATAAACTAAAAAAATCTTTAACAATGATGCCGTCTAGTGGTAATAAAGACTGCAATCGGGGAGGGGTGGGGGTGAGGAATTGCATAAAACTACATATACAGACGAATGTAGAATTATTTTACAATTTGAGTCATTCTATCGGACGTCCTTCATAATCACCATCATTATTGCCATACAATGGCATACATTAACCATTTCTCTACAGCTGCAGTAGAGGCTGTCACGATGATTCATCGATCATATATATTCATGGCAAGCATTAATATGACTAATTAAGTTAGTCACTAGAAGGACTTGTTCTATTTGTTCTACCCGTGGCGGTATCAGCGGCTCTTGCACACTAGCCACAGCGCGCCGTCACTGACGTGCTGTAATTGTCTCCAGAAATTCTGCCGTCGCTGCCATTGCAGCAGCAGTATCATCAGCAGCAGCTCTCTCTCTCTCTCTCTCTCTCTCTCTCTCTCTCTCTCTCTCTCTCTCTCTCTCTCTCTCTCTCGCTCCTCTCTCTAGGCATGACACACCAATAAAACTTCATTATCTGGAATCAGTCAAGCAAGACTAGTGTGACGGTAGCGGTTACCGATGAAGGGTGACTGGTGCAGGAAGCATACATCCCCTCCCGCCCGGGCATGCATAGGGGGGATGCATACATAGGGGGGGGATGCATACATAGGGGGATGCCTGGGTGAACAATCGGCTTATACCCACACATTGTAAATGTCCATAATAAACCGGTATCGATTTGCTGCTTATTCATTTAGTCAAACCAACAACTGAATGCATTATTGTAAAGGCTTTGTGTGTGTTAATACACAACCGACTGTAATGAAACGGCATATAGCAGAATCGCATCGCAGCAATAAAGCAGTAACGATTAATGATGCGAAACTGGGCAATATAAAACTAGGTATAAGTTGTTATTGAACGATTTAAATCTCATGTTATTAATGCAAGTAAATCCATTTAAAGTACAAATTTTATGTTTTTTATGATCTAATAGCATGCTCATGACGGCATTCACCCAGCGATTTTTACAATAAAGAGTGAAAAACGTCCAATATGATTGGCCGTTATATCCTTAGCATGTCCACTGTCCACTGCGTCCAGTATGATCATATTAGTCGACAAAGGTCACTGAACTGGTGGCTCATTTGCTGCAACGCGTTGGAGATTTAAACCCAAACTTCAAAAGTTCAAAGCTCTGCTGCACAGATGTCGCAGCACGCTTCAATTCTCATAATCTGTGTAGTACTTACACATTCAAAGAAATTCACCAAGTAAATGTCAATTAAAAGTGAAAAGTAAACCGGTAGCCAGCTAAAAATTTGAAGTGAAAAACAGAAGTAAGTAGGCCCTAGCCATCCAAATTCCCATCCTTTTAATTTCTCACAAAAAGCTCAATTGCAAGCATATTAATAATTCTTCCAGCCCAAGCATAAATGTCATATAATATAAATAATTTATTACACTGGCTGGCGGCTAAAACTACACCTGCAGATGTGGGAGGGGGAAAGGGGAAGGGGGTAAGCTACTAATACACTGATCACAAGAAAAATAGTGCTTTTTACCGCCTCGCTCGATGCACAATAGAACGTGCAACAACTACTACTTCAGCTGCTAATAGTGGATTAGCCTCTACCTTTTGTTCACCAATTATTGCCAGTGATATTTGCTAATTAATAATATATCATTGCGAGATGCAGATCCATAATAATATAAAACTGCATCAGCAGTTTCCCTGAATATTTTTTCAACTTGGTCATAAATAAAAGAACAGATCAGTCAACATGGCTTATATATTTTTGTTCACACGATCTGACATTGGCTTTTAAATTGGTTTTAAAGACAGAAGGAGGAGGAGAATAAATGAGGAGGAGAATCTTACCGGTATGAGTGCGTCGGTGGACGAGTAGATTGCTCTGATGCTTCGTCTCGTACGTACACTTGTCACACTTGAAGATCTTGGCAAGAGACCAGTGCTCGCGTGCCATGTGTCGCTGAAGGTAGACCCGTCTCTTGAAGACCTTCTTACACTGCGGACAGACCTCAGCCTGGCCACCACCCTCACCCATCATCAGACCATCTGACACATCCAGCTCTCCGTCACTGGAAGGTAGATCATCATCCCTGCAACCTGCATCCCTCACAGGAGTCCCATCCCCTCTCAGAGGTGAGCCACCGTTGGGCAGCACGAGTCCTCCGCCGGGGGAGGAAGACAGACCCGAGGGGAATGGTGACGGGATTGGTAGACTGCCGAACTTTGACAACGATGCAAAGGGAAACGGAGAATTATTCATGGAAGAAGTTGGGTTTGTTATCTTGCTCACCAATGAGCTGATGACGTCATTCTCCTTATCGCTACCGTGGCGAAGGAACAGCGGAATATCTCGATCGTCTGGCGCACACTCTGGGGATCGAAGTTTGGGCGAGCTGTTGCTCTCGACAGAAAACTTGCACCCGGAGATAGGAATCAGTTCTGGAAGCTTTCTCTCATATTCATTGCCCGTCTCTTCCAGCTTTATGCTCTTCAGGTAATTCACTTGACCTTTCTCTGCATCGTGCAGATTCGGTTCATTACGACGAGCAACAAAGTCACTGCTGCCGATCGCTTCTCGCATTATCCTCGCTACTTCCTTTTCCTTGTCATCAACGTTATCATCATCATCGTCCTCCATGGCAACCTCCCTAGCGACGTCAGCGTTAAAGACGGGTCTTGCTTGCTTCCTGCGCTTCTTCACCGCCGGGTGCTCTGTGCTTCCGTACAGACCCGGCACGTCCGCGTCGAGGGAAGCCAAACGCATGGCGCCGGTACGCAGACTACTCGGGGGACTGGAAGGACTGGAGTTCGGAGGACTCTGAGGTGGACTCGGTGGAACAGCTAGAAACTTCTCGTCTGTCACGTGATGGTTGACAGCCAATGAGAGTAGAGCTGCCATCTTAATACATCGACAAACTTTGTACTGTCTCACAGTCTACTGTGGCTTAGTGGTTGCGAAGATTCCAGACAAACTGTTTTCCGTTAGTAGTTAGCCAATGAATTAATTAAACTGATCAGTAGAAAAACTTTAATGACAAAGGAGAAAATTCTCATGTTGAAATCAGTAATCTGAAACACAGACAAAAATAAGACACAATAATTATCAATGTAGCCTAATATAATTAAAATTATAAAAATGAATTATCAACAGGCCTGAAGATTACCTTTAATTCCTTGCTGGCATCTAAATGGCAATTTCACCTGGCAATTTTTTGCAATTTTTCAATCGATTTGCGAAAAGAGCACACTAATTGGTTGCAGACAATTTCAAGACTAATTGACATAAAACTAATAAAAGCTTCCTATACCAATTAAAAATCAATTCTTAATTAATTATCTTATAATTGCCAGCAATCTCTGCAATTATAGCACAGATTAGCTAGTAACCTAATTATCACAGTCATTTATATACAATTTAATATTACAATTCTGTATGACATTTTAATTTAAAGTAGGACTTTATGTTACAAAGTATGTTACCCATATAACAACAGTACTGATGTCCACAAAGTTTACCAAGCTCAAACTATGGATATCACACTGCATGTTTAAGGCACGTGCAACAACTGGGTCTCTTTTACATCTTGCAACTACTAACAGTCAAATGCTATGCTGCAACAAAAGACAGAGCTTCTTCAACATCTAGCAGAAGTATGCTGATAAGTATGTTACTTTTATATTAATATAAATATAATATACTGTATTAAATTATACTGAAGCAATAATTATTGCTTCAGTATAATTCTTTAGTATGCTGCTTCAGCCGCAGTGCTCAGTAGCCCTAGCAATGAGACAAAAACTGAAATCCCTCATTATCTCTTGTCGTAAATGTTCAGCATCAACCTTGCCAATCTTACAGCAGATCTGCTAAATAAATGCAAAAATAAACCATTTTTATTAACAACCATTAGGCTTAACAAAATATGTTATTTAACCATTTAACAATTTAGTAAATTATAAATAACATTATAAACGGTTCAAACATGAAAGCGCCAGTTGGAAAAAATTCTACCATTTAATCTGTTTCATGTCTCCCTGAAATCCTAATGCTAACAAACATTAAAATCTGAAATTACTAAATTATTAATCTTTAATTTCGTGCTGCTATATTACTTCACAGTTTTTATTGCAGTGCTTTCCTCATTCATGCTTTCAACATGTCTCATGCCTCAGACAGCGACAATTTAAAAAATAAATTAATAATAAAATGACAACCAGAATAAGAATTTCTGCTCAAACTGCAGTAGCCGTGGAGCAGAGAATTTTTAAAACAAAATTAGCATTAATGAGATCCTACAACTCACGATATATCGCAAGCTGCAGTTAGCAAAGCCGATTGTATTGATGTACATCATTATTAGCCCTTCATCGCAAAACAAGAGCGGAATAACCGACCTCTCTAGCAGTACTTACTACACATGCAGCACGAAAACAAATGTAGCAATTATTGTGCTTTTTACGAAAACACTAGCGTCGATAACCAATTATATTAAATATAGTTAATGTACAACAAAATTACTGCAACAACTATTATCTAACACAAATCTAAACCGATAAGATTAGTACACAATCGTAGTGACCTTAATGCACATTAATCATAACCTTAATGCATAATCACAATACTACAACTGAATACATAATCGTAATAATTAGTACAGAATCGCCATAACATAACTACCGTATATTAAACCTAAAGCAAGCCAATCCTTAC
Organism: Buchholzia appendiculata; assembly: GCA_034694885.1. NCBI lineage: Eukaryota > Metazoa > Annelida > Clitellata > Enchytraeida > Enchytraeidae > Buchholzia > Buchholzia appendiculata. Next base: position 1,242 of record JAQFYQ010000314.1, on the reverse strand, counting down.
AGCATCTTACATCTATCGCGCAGCTCGCCAGCACAAGAAACTCAGCGTCAGGAACTGACAACTATTGGAGCGAGCGATGCGGACCCGGGCCGAGATACACTTCCATTGTCTTGCACCAAGAACTGTTATTGTATGTCAACCCTGCAGCGGTAGCGACGGCCCGCTAAAGCAAGATGACCGAACTAGAGAGAGAAAAAGCGAGACACAGACAGCGAGCGAAAGAGACAGAGTGAGATAGACACAGAGACGGAGAGAGGCAGAGACAGAGAGAGAGAGCGGGCATTTAAATGGAACCGATAATAGAAGCCGCAAATGCATACACATTACAACTACACCGAGAAGCAGCGGCAGCAGCGACAGATCGGTCGGCTGACAGGCCATCTGCCGATATATAACACTCGATTTCTAGGGGAACAAAGAACTGCGTGTAAGACAGCGTCGGCTGGGCGGGGGGGGGGGGGAGTGCGCACGGCGACCGATAACTTGAAGAGAGAGAACGCTGACACATAATATATAAAATCATGAGTGTCCCCACTAAAGGCTGCCTAGGAAACCACGAGCGCCCGGTCACACTCTCAAGTCTCTATGTAAATTGTCAAAGACTCTGAACACACAACGACATAAAGAGACAGAGGGAGAGAGACGGAGAGAGAAAGAGAGAGGGAGAGGGAGGGTAGACATGTCTAACAAACGTGCGTCCGAATTGCTAAGTTCTTCCATTGTCGCACAAATCCTGGCATTAATTATTGTCGCTTTGGTAACGCTCTCTCAGACTCGTCATCAACGGGGGGGGGGGGGGGAGGGAGGAGGGAGGGGCGAGGGCCCAGCGGCCGCTAGACGCCGCCCTGTTCCTGAACCAGGCGCAGAGAGAAAGGAGAGGTCAAGCAGGTCATGCGAACATACAACACGATGCTAATACAATCTCTAGCTCTCCTCTCTTAGCTGAGCTTGGTGTACACAGGGGTGGGGGTCCTGGGGGAGCTCACCCCCACTCCATATCTCACATGTATGCAAACGCATAGAACTGTGCTGATTACATTTAAAGCAACCCTACCACATCTGCATACTAACTCACCCCCCCCCCCGCCACTCAATCCACCAATCTGTGCATCGAGAGTTCTTGATAAGCGACATTTAATAAAAGCGACATTTAATAATGCCAGACTTTTATAACAACGAGAAAAATTGGAGTTTGTTCCCGAGGGGGGTGGGGGGGGGGGGGGGGGGGGGAAGGCGGGGGTG
>JAQFYQ010000313.1:0-18414 GCA_034694885.1 Buchholzia appendiculata | reverse complement strand
GAGAGAGAGAGAGAGAGAGAGAGAGAGAGAGAAGCTACTGTTATGTAATGTTGTTATCACTCAATTAGGTTATTTAAGGCCATTCAAACGGATAGCGAGACGCGCTACTACGCTTGCAAGTTGCAATTCGAACTGGTCGAGGTTCGCTTCTCAGACAGGACGACTGTATAGGCGACAAAACCCCACAACCTCTTAACAATTGAGCCTTGCGTAGCCGACTTGGGTAAAGGTCAGTGGTCAAACTTGAGACATTATTATGTAATGTCTTAATTAAAGTTTATGCTAGGAAGGGAAGGCAACAATTATTATGAAGGGAGGGCAATAATTACGTCACAGAATAAGTGCCAGTAATTTGTTAACCTTTTCGTTCAAGATATTGTAGTAATCCTTGTTATCCCTTTAGTTCAATACGTTTTCCAAAATAGTTTATTTTCCTGTCTAGTTCATACTTGGTAAAGTTTCTACTCTATCTAACATTATTCCGTCGGTTTGATCTATCGCCATCTTGTTTTTCGACGAACGAGTTAGCAACTGTAAACACACAGCGCACCATGCATTGCGTTGTGCACTTACACTGTCGAGTTTCTAAACTATCATAAATGCGGACTTGCTAATAGCAGAATGTCGTAACAGATTGATACTGTTTAACAATACGTCAGTAGATAATGCATGCACTAGGCTTTGAAACTTTATTGACCGCTCGCATGGCCTGACTTGCGAACAATTATTGTTATCAATGTTGCTAATTAGGCTCAGCCGCTCACATGCAGGTATCTCTAGCTGCTCTACACTCCGCACATCTCTTGACCACAAGTACTTCAAGCGAACGGCCTATCTCTACAATAATGACTTGCAAATCGGTATTACTGCACTAATCGCTAATATATAATTATAGCAGATTCGACTTATTGTTACACTTGAACGTCCTATAATTGATAGTCCGCCTGACGACATAATGGAGACCACTCCTTAACCGCGTAATAATCTAAACTGATTAGACCATCATCGACGAATTTCCAAATAACCAAACTTCGTACGGTAGCCTACTAGCTTAGGTTAGCATCGGATTATTATTGGCATTTTAATAATCATGCTAATATTCCGACACTCTTGAGTTTTAGCCGGTGTCTAAATACCGGTCTAATTAATTGTTAGGCCATTGTCTGTAAGCACGCTGAACATTACCGCTCAACAAATTGATATCTATAACTTATACTCTATTGTTGCCTATAAAATGTTTGTCCAGAAACACTTTTAAAATAAATGTAATATGAGGAATCTTGTATCAACTTTGAAGGTGATGTATCATTAATAGCGTTGTTTTTTTGTATGGGTATGGATACATTGCAATAAAATTCCGCACATGGCAATCGCTTACAATCAACACAATGGGCCCGTACAATAGACGAGCGCTCGAATCGAGCGTGTCTTTTTGTTCGACAGCTGAGTTCGAGCGCTCGACCGATCGCATCGAGCGCTCGAGCGGATTTCGAAGCCTGCTCGATAACATTCAGATCTTCTATTATCGTTAATTTTTTTATTGTAAACAAATTACTGGCCAATCAGGCGATCAGATTTCCGCTAGCATGGATAAGTGTCTTTTAACGTCATTTATTTCTCGCTTTGCTCGAGCGCTAGCGCTAGCTTCGAGCGCTCGTTTACAATACGGACCTATTATCTAAATATACCCGTAATTTTAAACTTAGCAACGCTGGAAATTGCAACATGTTGCAAAATGTAAGCAACATCAACATTTTGTGTATGATAAGTTGAGCGATATTAGAAGAATGTCAGTTTAAAATCGTAGATTGCTGCTTTTTAAGTATCTGATGCATTGTATTTTAAATTAAAAAATGACATAAATTCTGTAAATAAGAAACATGCTGTACGCGGATGAATCACATAGGGTCCGAATAAAATAGAATTAAATGCAATAAACAAAAAACAACACATTTCAATGCCCTATTATTTGTAAACAATAGGCCTACGCGCAGTGCTTCCACTTGGCTGAATCAGTTTTTTCATGGAAGCTTGTTAAAATTACCAGGTTTGATCAAAATACCTTAAAAAAATTAATCGCGGACTCAAAGATGTAAAAAAAACAATTCGAAGAGAGGGGGTAGCGGAGGATCCACAAAATTGAAGAGCGAGGGGGAGCGAAGGGGCCAAAAAGTTCGACGAGATTTACAACTTTTAGAATATTTCCGGGTACAAATATTTCACCAATTTTCCTTACGTAGCAATTATTACTTGGCAATTTAATGTCGACTTTTGTTTTTCAGTATTTGTTTTTCAAGTAATTTCTTGGCAAATGGAAAAACTGCCTACTACAGTAGCAGCTTTGCTCTTTAATTTTTTCGGCAATATTTATGCGAAAATACCCTCGCAAATTCGCATCGTCAAAATAAAATTTGTCTATTTCTTCAATATAGTACACCATGCATGGGTTCCTTAGACGTAGACAAGTAAGTCTATCATTAATTTAAATGAACGGCCTGGTTGTCACCATAGCTTTTTTCAAGTGTCTGGGTCCATATTTTATATTGATTAGTAGTTTACTTTTAAATTAATTGTTATAACGGAAGTTATATTGGTTGCTTAGCAAGAAATTTGTAAACAAAAATAATCCAAGATGTCGTACCGAGATCTTCGAAGTTAGTATTAATTAAAGATGTTTTTATTGGAGTACGTTGCATGGTAGGCTGTTAGGGTTTCGGCCAGGCTTACGTTACAAATTGGTTTAGGGTCGGGCATATCGAACCTTTTTCAGCTTTATATTATCTAATTAATAGCTTTTGACAAATTTGGCAAAATCATTTTTTTCACGCATACCTTTTATTTGTTTTCTTAAAAATTGCACTACAGTGTAAGTCCTTGTAGGAGAACCAATAATTGTAGTGCTGTATGTTATAAGTTTTAGTTGCTATTTATTATCCACATTGGTTCTTTTAAATCCAGTTCTTCAATATATACTGTCTTATTACTTAGCTATCATCGAGGAGTGTTTGTGCCATTCATCAGTTACTGCTTACTATGCATCCGCGGGAAAATGTCATCTGCAAAACATAGATTATTCATTTTAGGAGAAGAAACGCACATGTCCTCTTTCCTGGTTGTTCCTAGTATTCTCGAGCTTGCATGTCAAGCAGGATGTTAACGAGTAGCGATGCTAATATCAAAGCAAGTAAAATATAAGCCATATAAACCCTTTGGTTCTCCTCTAGATCAGTACACTAATGGGAAAAAAATCAACAGGGAGGGGTACGTGTTCAAGAAAAATCATGGAAAAAAAGTTTCAAATGTTGACATTTAAGGATGGAAAAATGTTCTCTGAGCCCTACCCTAACCAAAACCCCAACCAAAACCCAATTTATAACCCTACCCCCAGCCCTAACCCTACCTTAACCCTAGCAGTTTCCCATTAGTGTACTGATCTAGAGGATAACCAACCCTTTTAACCTGCTAGAGCCATTCCAATTGTCAATGCCCGTTTTGATGATATATAATTAAACACATAACTTGTATATTTGTTGTGTAGATTTCACTGAAATGATGCGTACCTTGGGGTACACGCGACTGATATCAATGGAAAACTTCCGTACGCCTAACTTTCCTCTAGTCGCCGAAGTCATGATCTGGCTTGTCAAGAGGTAGGTAAAAATATTTGATGTGGTTCCGTACATTGTAAATTATATTTGTTGTAATATGATCCTATTGCGGTATTGTACATTTGTTTGTTGTATGTTTTGCACAATTTTAACACACCATGAATGTTGAAGCAATAACTTGCAAGCATTCCTTTGTCAGGCAAAGGATGTGTTATTAGGAATTGTCATCAAATTTATTTGGTTTCAATGTATGCTAGTACATCATCTAACTGTGTAGACAGTTTTACGTCGCTGAAATAGGAATAGTTCACATGTTGTGCACAGCCTACACGAGAGATTTCAAGTTGTGCTTTAAAGTAATTTAGTTAGATGCTCTCTTGGTGAGGAAAGATTAAGTTGATTGCCTGTGGTTTAAGTTGTCTATGTAGTCTATGTGATCTATGCGGTCTGTGAGGTCTATATGATATAAGCTCTGTGGTCTGTGTGTGGTCTATGCAATCTAGCCATTATGTTAACAAGTCAGTTGCGGTAGTCTCACTCAAGCTGAGTGTAATCATGGAGTCATAATATGTGATCGGTAGTATTGACTTAATTGAGCGGAAAAATGATACAGTTTGGAATATTAGAACACTAGTCGAGAAAGTCAAAGATTTATAATGCGGTTCTGTCCACTCATGTTTCATATCTCTTGATTTTGAAGTCTATTTATTTATTTTATTTATTTACTCTCTCATCACTACTTTATATAGCGTCTTTAATTTGGTTTTATTTTATTAGAGATAACTTTTCATAACTAATTATTTTATTAATTATCACTGCTTAATTACACAAACTGTTATTAGTTAATATTCTTATTTAGTTGTCTGAGAGTTTAAAAAATTCAATTTAATTGTTGTGTCTTTTGCATGCATACAAATTGCAAATTATTTGTGAGTAGGAATTTACCCTTGAACCATTATGATTCTAATAATTTACTGTACTTTGAGTTATTTTAATTATGACAATTAAGTGTCCACAAATTGTATATCATGAGCCCGTGCTCATCTGGCCTAGTGGATCGGTGGTTAAAGTCATGCGTAGTAATACGCAAGACAAATAACCATCGCCAGGACCTGTCTTTGGACAGAGCACTATCATCAGCATCAATGACAAGAGTCAGGTGGAAACATTAGCCAGCACTTATTCCTAATTAAGAGCCTCTGGACAACAAGTCGTTAGACTTTCTACTTGCAGAAATAAAACATCTTCAACAAAAATTCACAGTTATACAAATAGAAAAATTAGAAAGATTGCAATACATTTCACATGATTGAGAAACCCTCTGATAACAACTAATTACATCACTGAACAACATCTAAATGACAACCCATTGCAGTCTCTCGACTTCAAATACAACGCAAACATTTAACAATAATACAGTTTTGACACAGCGTGACAAACCTGGACAGATGTTACAAGAATCCGCTGGACCAAACCGTTCAATCAACTTGTGCAGGAATGCATCTGGGAGAATCAGACAAAGGTTTGGATCGCTCAAGGTGCCCTCCACTCCAGCAGATGGATCAAGTAATGATGACTCTAGGACATCATCAGTTCTCACAGGTCTTCCTCGCCTCCTCTTCGACATGACTCGCTCAATCACTGACTCACGATCTATCACTTGAGACTTGGGCTTGAGGCTGCCACCAGACACCAGACTTAGTGGCTTCCCACGGTACCTTCGAGCAGGAGACACCCGAGGTGACGAGTCCAACTCTTGCAAGTCATTCTTAACTAAGCGTTCACTTCCCGACTCATGCACGACTCCGCCCCCGACCCCTCTGACAGTCTGCTGACCTGATCTAGTTAGTGTATGCTGTAACACAGCACTACTTGAAGGCTCATTGTACTCATAGCCGTGGTCTAAGAACAGACTTGCAGTCATATCAACGTCGTATGCGCAACTGACAAACAGCTGATATATATCATCAACAGCCACTGATGGAAAACAGCCTGCAAGGGATGCCAGCTGACAACGTCTAGTTTCCTCCAGATCTCTATCATCATCATCTTCAGCATACAACAGAACTGGGTCATCGGGCACAGAGCAACTCTTGTCAAGATTAATGCGAGCTGGTACCCTGACGTCTTGAGCAACATTTCCTTCGACTGGAACGCAGATTACACGAGGTACAGTTGTAACAACTGAAAGGAAATTATATGCAGAGCAGTCTTGCTGAGAGTTAGACAAGTCATGCACGACACTCCAGTCTAATGGATCAGTCCATGTGGACACGGATTCCATAGGACAGCATGGTACAAGAATCAAGGATTCTGAGCGCTGAGGATAGTCAGTTGTCTGACTAAGAGGAAACTGCCATTTGGTTGAACTTGCACACACTTGCACCAAAGGTCCAATGCTACATTCAGACGTGCATTTAGATTCAGACTGAGTTGTACCACACTGCGGCCGACTCACAGCTGTTGCACAGATTTCATCAGATTCACCGACAATAGTCGAGTCAGCACAGCAGCTGTCATCACCGGAGGCACAGACTGAACTGGTGTCACCTAAAACATTACACTCGGACATACCTGGTGGAACTACCTCAGCACCATGACACGATGACACGCTGCCTACAGCCGAACATCCCACTACCTTCCCACGATCTCCATACAGTACCTCATCTTCTCTCTCAGATTCACTTGCTCTACTATTATTCCCAGCAATAACAGCTGTAAAAGCAGCAGTAGCAGGCACAGAAGCAGTAGCAGCTGGTACAGCAGCAATAGAAGCTGGTACAGAAGCAGTAGCAGCTGGTACAGCAGCGGCAGAAGCTGGCACAGTATCAATAGCTGGTACAGCAGCAGTAGAAGCTGGCACAGTATCAATAGCTGGTACAGCAGCAGTAGCAGGCACAGAAGCAGTAGCAGCTGGAACAGCAGCAGTAGCAGGCACAGAAGCAGTAGCAGCAGGTACAGCAGCAGTAGCAGCCGGTACAGAAGCAGTAGCAGCTGGCGCAGCAGCAGTAGAAGCTGGCACAGTATCAATCGCTGGTACAGCAGCAGCAGTAGCAGGCACAGAAGTAGTAGCAGCCGGTACAGCAGCAGCAGCAGCAGTGTGGGGCAGCACACTATCAGGCAAAGACTGATGAGCAAGTTCTTCTCTTAGGCTCTTCAGATCTACACCATATCCACTAACTGCACTTCCTGCATCATGGCTGGAACAACTGCTTATAGCCACAACTGATAGAACATCAGACAGTTCAACTCCTTGCTCACATGCAGCTCCAAGGCGCTGCTCAGTTAGAGCAACTCCTTGCTCACACGCAGCTCCAAGGCGTTGCTCAGCTAAAGCAACTCCTTGCTCATATGCAGCTCCAAGGCGTTGCTCAGCTAGAGCAACGCCTTGCTCACATGCAGCTCCAAGGCGTTGCTCAGCTAGAGCAACGCCTTGCTCACATGCAGCTCCAAGGCGTTGCTCAGTTAAAGCAACACCTTGCTCACATGCAGCTCCACTGACTACTTGGACCAGCTCCTCGCTAACTGCTTCATCATTCACACACTCATCATGATCACCAACCGTCTCCTTGTCCTCTCTACGACTGTGTAAACTATGGATGTTCCCAACTCTTTCTTGTGCACAATCTATAGCCGCATCCACATGATGTCGGACTACGCTATGACTCTGCTCTGTATAGTCAACAGTACTGGCAATCGGTCCAACAACCACTGCACGGTCATCGTCATTCAATACTTTACATTCCTCATTCAATGCTACACTATTATTAACAGTTACTTCATCATTCAAAGTTACATCATCTTTCAACGTTGTACCATCATTCAGTATTACAACATTGTGAGTATGTTCCCATGCATCGCTACAACTATCTCTGCCCTCCACTCCACTTCCCATAGAGTCAACATGAGTTCTCTTTCTCGCAAGATTTCTCTGAGGTTTAGGCGTCGAGTCAAAATATCTTAAAATATTCATTGCATTTTCCATTGATGTATCTTTCTCATGCTCTGCTGTTTCAGTCCAATCAGTGTCAAATAAATCACTTCCCCAGTCAATGTGGTTCAGTCTGTGGTTCAGTCTGTGCTGCAAGATCGGTCTGATGCGACATCTCAGGTACCTTATCCGTACTGGGTGTACCATCAAAGCACTCCTCTCCATCCTGTAGAAGTTGCAAGTCCTCCGAATGAACAGCTTCATTCATAGTAACTCTCTGATCCTGTACACACCGGCCGTCCACTTCTAACACTGTAGATGTATCTGCAGATAATTTCTTTTTTCTGTGCCTCTTTCGTTTTCTGTAAATCAGAAATATAACTTATTAAAAAGTCATCAAATGCCAATTATAATAAATATTCAACGAATTAAATAAACTCATTTATGCACAAGATGTCTGACTTCAATTGTTGCTTGCCTTTGTCCCAAGCCCCACCAAGGCTATTCACCACTAATTAGAAGTGTACATTTCATCTGCTATGTGTCAAAATTGAACCAACTCCGGTTCTGCAAAGGTCAAGATGGGCGGGAGACACATCAAAGGGCTAATCTGAATTTAAGGGAGCAAAAAACGGTCGAATGCTCTTCTCTTCACTAACAATCTCGCTGCTCAATCTTGTTAATAAATTTATTGTAGTCCAAAATCCCTGGACATAAGTAAGGAGCTACAAGGACACAGCTATACATTAGACATCGAGTCAGTAGGTTTGAACATTATATAAACAGCTAAGAGTAGATGGATAGAGCAGTATGCCAGTGAATCCTTACTTCTGACTTGCCGTTACTCCAGTACTAAGAGCTGCATCACAGCTGTCTCCAGCATGCACTGCTTCCACACTCTGTGCACTAGATGCACCGCCAGATAGTTGCTTCACTTCTTTTTCTTGTCCTACCTGACCAGTCTGATTCACCGCCTCTGTTCGTGCAGACTGAGCAGCAGAGAGCAAACGAGCGACGGTCACATTGTGCTCGTAACGATGAAGCATGCTACGTATTTTGTCTATCGCAACCCCATGAACATTCAGTCTACAAGTAACACATCAGAGAACATGATAAATATCCAGCCAATAGCAAACAATATGCTAGTATTATAAGTACTACATAAATCTAAGCTGCAAAAATTACAACTTCTCGGCAATGGCACATAATGACACCAATCCATCAGAGATACGTGGCAATAAAATCACAGGTCACAAAATGATAAATGCAGTTGCAAATGATTTAACAACGGCTGATATCACAATGTGGTATATTCTTTTGTGCATTTATCAATTTGTCCGGAGCACTAGATTATATGAATGTCAAAATGACAAGCTGAATCAGAATTTGAACTAAGAACATCTACTTTCTCATTCCAGGCACACTACCAAAGGCATGGAACACAACCACTTAATAAGACAAGGTAACCCCAGGTCCCCAGCAATTAATTTTGATATGAAACTTAGTTACACTTGCTCAAGAGCATAATACCACGTGTGTTTGGAACAGAGGAAACATTCGTCCAAGTTCAAAACTCATTGCAGGCATGTCAAGCTTCGTATAATCTAGTGCCCTGGAGAGCTCGCAAATATAGAAATTCTCCAACAAAAAGGATAAATTGCGTGCAGCTTCAGATAAATTGACGTATATTATCTGCGCAAGAAGAATTCATTCAACAGAAACTTGTATAATAATATGCATTTCTATAAATTGCTAAATAATTCTTAGCTGATCACTAAATTCTCATTATTAAGAATTTGATTAAGAATGTTTTGATTTGAGAATGAAAAATACTTTGATAGTTGATATGCTTTCTTCATCCAAGGAGTTCCAGGCTCCAGAAGAACTATCTTGTACCGATACTTCTCAGTCTACAACAGACACACAACTTCGAGGTAAAAATCTCTTCAATTACCATTGTCATAGCAGTTCAAAATAATGTTAGCTCTTATCTTAGTTTTTCCCTTGTTGCCACTATCTGAACCCAAACATGGCACCTCGTGGTGGGTGGGGGGGGGTTGGGGCATACCATCAATATGAAGACAGACTCTCTCCCACCACTATGCTGAGAAAAGCACCACAGGAAAAAAACATTACAAAAAAGTAGTACAATCGAAAAGTTACTTAAGAAAAAAAGGATGCATGAACAAGGTTCAGGGAGTAAATCTCATCTCAAAACACAGCCAGAGTTGAAGGTTGGAATGTGGAAACAACATTGAATACTGTAGGAACCATAGAATGCTCAAAAGATACTGAGATGAACGGGGTAAATATGCTGGTGCTGTGCGAACCAAGTGGAAAGAATATGAAAACTTTAAGGATGATTGGTCGTAAAAATCCAAGCAGTAATAAGCACTCAGGGACACTACATCTAAACCTTCCTGCCCAGGGAAAACTGGTGCAAACTGTTGATGATGAAAGTGTTGATGATGGTGATGATGATGATGATGATGATGATGGGTTTAGACTAGAGAAATGTACTCAGGGAGGGGAGAGAGTCAAAATAGGAGTACTTAGCAACAGAACTGAGGGCACAACAAAGCGAGCATAGCCTTAAACACGCAGCATAGATCTTGCAATGCTATGGACAGACTCGCGATGCTGAAACTACAGGCTGGACAAACTGAAAGAGTACATTGTGCACTGCTCATGATGGCAGAATGCATCGGTGCAGAAAGTAGAAAGTGAAGAGAAATTAGAATGTTTGAAATTGGAAAGAGGACTAATGGATGAGATTGACTAGTTTGGTTCAATAAAAGAAACAGGGTTTCAATCACCATTGCAAGCTTTCATCAACACGAAAGAAACGATACAAATAAAAAAACGAGGTGGGAATGAAAAGCACCAGATTCTACTGCCTCATTGTTAGGCACTAATACAGGAATCAGTGCGTAAGAATGAGGCAGTAGAACCTGATTCCTGTATTAGTGCCTAACAATGAGGCAGTATAACCTGATTCCTGTATTAGTGCCTAACAATGAGGCAGTATAACCTGATTCCTGTATCAGTGCCTAACAATGAGGCAGTAGAACCTGATTCCTGTATCAGTGCCTAACAATGAGGCAGTTGAATCTGATTCCTGTATCAGTGCCTAACAATGAGGCAGTATAACCTGATTCCTGTATCAGTGCCTAACAATGAGGCAGTATAACCTGATTCCTGTATTAGATTCTACTGCCTCATTATTAAGCACAGATACAGGAATTAGATTCAACTGCCTCATTGTCAGGCACTGATACAGGAATCAGATTCTACTGCTAATGTTGCAAAGTGCAAACATTGACTCAGCCCATAACCTGGTAGTAATTTAGGTCAGTTTGGTCATCAGGTTGAATAAAAATGCAAAGTGTACAAACCACAATAATTTGGAGTTGCTTCAACTTAAAACAAGGCCATCGTCATCATCAGTATTATCTATTAATACAGAATGGAATTGTCCATGATTAGCACTAGGTGGGTTGTACGTTATCAAGATGTTTCCGTCCATAATGATCAGGGAATTGATGTCAAGCACGTTCGTCAGTTACAGTGATCAAAGCACAGGTATTACAGCCGGATGCCCTTCCTGACACCAACAGTCTTGCTGCTCGTCTTGTCGAGCACATGAAGAACAGGGTGGATTTATATTGCAAAGCCTGACACCATATCATACCATATTCACACTGTTGAACCAGAGCAATACTAGAATTCTTTCGCAGTTGTTACGAATGAAATATCACTTCCAAATTACGCAATTTTACATTTATAAAAGGTTTTGTTGAAATTAAATTATAATATAACTGGTGCTATTAAACTATCAACATTTGTTGCTATTAGTAATACCATTGGCTGCTATTAGTGATAGCAACAAACGTTGCTATCACTAGTAGCAACATTTGTTGCTAGTAGTAATACCAACATTTGTTGCTAGTAGTAATACCAACATTTGTTGCTACCAACATTTGTTGTTAGTAGTAATACCAACATTTGTTGCTAGGAGTAATATTAGCAACATTTGTTGCTAATATTACTACCAGCAACATTTATTGCTAGTAGTTATTGGTGTATATAGAAAGATGAATGTTGCCGAGTGACTTACCAGCTGAACATAAGGAATCATCTCCCAAGCTTGAGTGTTGGTGTTGTCAATGATGACTGGATTCCTTCCACATTGCATTGCATTCTCAGCTATAACACATCATCACAAACTTCTTGCATGAAAAACTCCATGCCTTCATGCAAGATGAACTTCATGCCTTTATGCAAGATAACTTCCTCCCTTTACGCATGACAACTTCATGCCTTCATGCGACAACTTCATGCCTTCAAGCAATGCAAGACAACTTCATGCCTTTATGCAATGCAAGACAACTTCATGCCTTCATGCAAGACAACTTCATGCCTTTATGTAAGACAACTTCATGCCTTTATGCAATGCAAGACAACTTCATGCCTTCATGCAAGACAACTTCATGCCTTTATGCAATGCAAGACAACTTCATGCCTTCATGCAAGACAACTTCATGCTTTTATGCAAGACAACTTCAAGCCTTTATGCAATGCAAGACAACTTCATGCCTTTATGCAATGAAAGACAACTTCATGCCTTCATGCAAGACTACTTCACGAATTCATGCAGGATAACTTCATGCCCTCATGCAAAACAACTTCATGGCTTTATGCAAGATAACTTCATGCCTTCATGCAAAACAACTTCATGACTTTATATTATGCAAGACAACTCAACTAAGGTTATAAATGATGACGAATCGTGAGAACAGAACAGAAATAAATAGCTTCATGACTGGGCTGAGAAGTAAAGGTGCAACTATGAGAAGATACAAAGACAGTCTGAAACAATTCTGGCTATTTGGAACATTGATATCTCTCGGTTTAATATTAAAGCGCAAGACAGACAGGTCCTTATAGAAGCACTGACAGTGACATAGTGTGAGAGACACTGTCAGAGACACTGAGAACGGCACTCACAGTGAGACACAGCGAAACATTGACAGAGATAATGACAGAGACACTAACATTGACTTCAGTGAAAGACACTGACAAGGAGAAACACTGACAGTGACACTGACAGCAAGTAACGCTGACAGTGACCATGACACAGAAAGTGAGAGACAGTGAAAGTAAGAGATAGACAAGAAGTGTTACTGTGAGACTGAGAGACCTTGCTGTTTGCACCAGACATGAGCTTCTGAAAGTCTGTTGGCATCGTAGACAAACCTTCCGTCAGGTCCGAAGAAATAGTCATCAGTTGAAAGACGCGTTGCCGTTCCAGCAATGCTTATCTCAACCTTCCTGAAAACAACATCACCATCTTCAACATCATCGCGTTCATCATCAACAATTTAAGCCACACATTAGTACACAATAACTTATTTGGAATGTATTTGGACACTACTTTCCATTCATTGTTTTCTTTTTGCTTAATGGTAGTGGATACATTTAGGCTTAAAGGTCATTTTTACGGCAGCGTTACAATTTCTTGACACAACTAGGAGCAAAGTTAGATAAGTTAAATGATCTATCCCAACAGCTATAGCCTAGATGTTGCACAAAGTTGCAAACAATGATTTACAGAACTTACGTTTATACAGATCGTAGCAACATCTTGAAAGTTCTCACGTTCATCATTAGCATTTAGCATCCCGATCAGAATTGTTCATAATCAATACTAGGTCTAATTAAAATTGGTTGGAGATACAGAAATGTTTCCCTTCTAGAAGGGAACTGCCTGCAAGCATGCTAACGGACATAAAGACTAAACATCAAGACTATCTCACCTGCAACACTCAGTTTCCTTCTAGAAGCGAACTACCTGCAAGCATGCTAACGGACATAAAGACTAAACATCAAGACTATCTCACCTGCAACACTCAGTTCCCTTCTAGAAGCGAACTACCTGCAAGCATGCTCACGAACATAAAGACTAAACATCAAGACTATCTCACCTGCAACACTCAGTTGCAACGACAAGTAGAGCCGACTTACCGAGCGAGCGTTGTTTTTCCACTGCCCGGCACTCCACGCATGATGACACAAGCCTTGCAACCACTGGCAAGTAGAGCCGACAGAGTTCGTAGCGAGTCCTCAGTTAACTTCGACAACCGGACTCCATCAGTCAAGGCAACCTGTTCTAAAGGCAATGGACATCCTTGCTTGAAAGGACTAGGTAGCTTTTGTCTGCCACCTCCAGCACTCTGATAACCTGCAACCTGATAGGCTGGTGGAGAGCATCTTGGCCCACCAATCACAGGCTTTCTTACGTTCTGCACACTACAAGAAGTGTTAATATCGGACGGTGAAGCAGCAGTCTTGATAAACTGATTAGTTGATGCTAATGAATTCAAATACTGTTGACCTGCAGATGCTCTATGACTAGAATTTCTTAATGTTTCAGATTGACTTTCAGAAGCAGATATCAGGGGTCGTAGTCCTGCAACTTGAGTCCTAGGCAACAAAGGTCGTACTCTGGTTGAATGACCTTCTGGCTCTGACATGAGAGGTTGTACTACTCTCGGTGTCTGATGACTTGATGACCTTGAACTTGTTCCTCTCACCTGATGCCTTACACTGGCAGGATGCTGTGCCACGGGGCCCATAGCACCAATAAGCCTTGGAACACAGAAATCCTTTGGGACAAATTCTTTTGCAGACACAGACAAAACCTGACCAGGCGAGTGACCAGGCGAGTGACCGGACCCTTGAACACGTGCGTGACCAGACCATTGATCAGTTCCTTGACCAGGCGAGTGACCGGACCCTTGAACACGTGCGTGACCACACCATTGATCAGTTCCTTGACCAGGCGAGTGACCAGACCCTTGAACACGCAAGTGACCAGACTGTAGGCTGCGCAACTGATCTGACATTCCTGGCCGTGAATGATGCATTGAAGCAACTGAAGACTGACTTGAAAGATGAGCAGCAGTACAGATCTCAGCAGCCAGAGTAGTAGTAGTACAAGCAGAAGTACCGATAGAAGTACAGACAGAAGTACAGGCAGAAATACCAGCAGAAGTACAGGGAGTAGTCACGACTGCTGAATCCTGTCCTTCATATATCCCTCTGTGAGAATCAGCACTGACTGAAGAGAGTTTCTCTTTCTCTTGATGCACACCTGACACTCCACTTGATCTAGTACTCCCTAAGCCTTCGTCACAGACTGTCACAACATTGACTAGAACACTCTCCTTAGCAACAGGTCCAGCTGTTAGAGATAGAACACTCTCCTTGGCAACAGGTCTACCTGTTAGAGATAGAACACTCTCCTTGGCAACAGGTCTAGCCGTTAGAGATAGAACACTCTCCTTGGCAACAGGTTCAGCTGTTAGAGACAGAACACTCTCTTCAGCAGCAAGTCTAGTTATTAGAGACAGAACACTCTCCTTAGCAGCAGGTCTAGCTGTTAGAGATAGAACACTCTCTTCAGCAGCAGGTTCAGCTGTTAGAGATAGAACACTCTGTTCAGCAACAGGCCCAGCTGTTAGAGACAGAACACTGTCCTTAGCAGCAGGTCTAGCTGTTAGAGATAGAACACTCTCCTCAGCTGTAGGTTCAGCTGTTAGATATCGAATGCTGTTGTTAGTTTCCCTTCTGCCACCTATAAGTAATGCTGTTGCACGGTCGACTTGATCTCTTGCTAAATCATGCACATGCAAATCTTGACAGTCTTCCTTGTCCAAACTGAAGCCCTGTAGTGCTATATTCCTGTCCGTACTACACTCATTTCTAGCATGACAAAGAGATGCTAGAGAATGCTGACTACTGTCTTCAAGACAAGACAGTTCACGACGTCTGCCGGTCTCTGAAGTTAATAGATGGCTTGAGATCAGAAAACTGGTAGTAGAAGAGGACTGGCAATCCTGCAATAGTAATTTCTCTTCACTACAACCACCCTCAGATAAAACACTGACCACCGGTACACTAGATGTATCAGTGGCTGGGCTAGCAACAGCCTTGTTACACAGCACAACAGTGACTGACTGCAACGCTTGGCTACAGTCAGCCTTGTAACATGACTCTAGATCTCGACAAACAACTACATCTACTGATAATCTTGAATCTCTAGATAATGAATCTGCATCGGTGACACACTTCGTATAAATTCCATCAGTAGAAACATCTGCAAAATGCTGCTCCTGTTCACATACAGCAGCAGCTATTGGTGAGTAAACAGAACAGCTACTAACAGATGCAGCAGCTGTTGTAGAGTATAGTGAACAGCTATTAGCAGCAGAGTTTTCACTACTACATCTGCCAGCAGACAAATCAGCTCCTAGTAAACAGTCTACAGAACAAGAAGATTGAGAAGAAGCTGCCTTTAAATAGCAAACCTGCGAATAATTTGCTGCCTTAGTATTTGAATTAGCTGCCAGTAAACTCTCATCACGTAAACTCTCATTACACCTGCAACAGTCAGTCAACGTACTATGTTCGGATAGTAAGAAGTCAGTTGACTTGCAACCTGAAGTAACGAGGGTTAATTTATCAGCCGGGTCACTGCTAGAACAAGCTGGCAAGGAGTCAGCTAAATCTACAGTACACA
This sequence comes from Buchholzia appendiculata, assembly GCA_034694885.1. Lineage (NCBI taxonomy): Eukaryota > Metazoa > Annelida > Clitellata > Enchytraeida > Enchytraeidae > Buchholzia > Buchholzia appendiculata. The sequence continues at coordinate 2,294 of JAQFYQ010000313.1, read as the reverse complement.
GATTGCTTTGCCTTTCACAACGAACAGAGTCTGCAAGGCAAGATTGCTGAGGTAAAATATTGACACTCTTCCGTCCAATGAGATCTGATGAATCAACAAGTAAAGTTTGTTGCTGATGATGTCTACATAGAGAGTGAGACGGGACTCGACTGTGCCTGATTGGAGGATGAATCGAGCATGGTTCTACAGTCAGTGCGCAAGTGCCTACAACGTCAGTTCTAAGTGATGTTTGACTACAGCCTCTCAATGTACATTCCTGGCTGTACAGCAGACTGTTCACTGAGCTATCCTCATTAGTCTCATTATGATCTGTTAGACTACTGCAACGTCTCTGTCCAATCACATTACAATTGTCTCCTCCTCCTATATCCGCTGCACAATCTGTTACAAGCTCTGTCCAAGGCACAGTGTGAAGGCTGGATAGACTAGCACCACTGGAATCTACTGTATCATGAGAATCATCTTCATTGATGCATGAGTCGACGGAGTTGATATCAGAAGAGATGAACTGGAACTGTCTTGCCACATTCCTCAGTGATAGATGAGAATCGGTAGCTTTCTGATCTCCTGAACCATCGTCAACTGCAACAGTGCTCAGCTTGAATAACTGTTCAACAGCTTCTCCCACTACAACAAGATATAAGACAAAACTTGAATATCACTTATCCCACTACAACACATACAAGATATAAGACAAAACTCCAATAACACTTATCCCACTACAACAGATAAGAAACAGGACAGGAGTACAATAACACTTATCCCACTATTGCACATACAATATACAGGACAGAACTACAATAACAGCTTGTTGCACTACCATGCACACAAGAAATAGGACACAGCTAGAATAACAGATCGCTGTACTAACAAATAATGCAAAGCATTTCAACCGTTCTACTACAACACATAGAAGATATGACAGAGCTCCAAAAGCCGCTTGTTCAACAGTTTCAAGATATATGACAGCTATTAACAGCTTATTATACAACATCACATACAAACTATGAGATAACTAATAACAGCGAGCAACATTATCGTTCTATTTAAACCCGTACACATAATGCAGTAGCACACTTCACAAATCATCGCTCATTAAACCTCATAAGTTTAAACTCAATTCAATTTACACAATTAATCACCATCATCATTCAACTTTTCTGACAACGAAAAACTGATGTTTAATGCTGATGGTGCTTTTATGTAACAAATTTCTGATAAATAATCAATGCGCTTAAGATATCAAAAAAAGCTTTTTGCAATCGGAAGAAGTTTAATCATAGAACTTAAGCGCACAGATTATTTAGTCCAGAACGATCAATTACAATAAATTATGCAATGCGTGTTCTAACGTGCTAAAAACTATAATTTGTCAATCCAGCTTATAAGCCTAGAACCTCTGTAGGGGTCCGATTTTCATCAAACTTTGGTCTATACACAATTTAACACAAATATGCTACTACAACAGATATTGCTACAGGTAACAAGTCACAGTTTTCCATACATGTAATTTCTCTTACCTTCATAGTCGCACTCCGACAGAATTAAAGAGATAACGTCTTCATCAAATTGAGTGCCAAATATATCCAGTACAGACTTGAAGGCTTCACTCTGACGAGTGTTTCTAGCAGCTGGCACATCAAGACTACTCGCAGCGGACGGATTCAACCCCCGTACATTACCTGCAGCCTCGCATGCATACACAGCCTTATCTACACTTGGTTTACGATTATACGATTCCGCAATTTTCCTACGAGGCATCGTATCAATGCACCACTCAATAGACTTGTTAAATATAAATATGTTAAAAAATACAAACAGACTAAAATAAATACATTAAAACTTTAACTACAACAGTTACTGTGTCGTTATCTGATACATCAGTTTGGCGCAATTGCTGTCATGTTGTGTGTAACAGTTGACTGATACTTCTGTCTTCTGTAATAGCCTTGCTCCATATTTACGTCTATAACTTGTACAGATGATGTCGCTCGGATCATATATAACCCTCATCTACTCCGTGTCACAACCTGATGTAACTGTGTTATCAAATCCTTGTGCAGTCACGTTATGTTTTCACGTTGTGTTGTCACGCAATGTTGTCACGTTGTACTGTCACGTTGTGTTGCAACTGTTGTCACAACTCCGTGCAACCCTCTGCTGGGTGGGGATATGGGCGGGGTGAAGGCAGGAAGGGGTTGCTGGGGGGAGGGGTCAGGCGTGGTTCGTTGTCATTGTTAATGTTTACATAACAAGTGACACGCAAATGCATTCGCTACAAGCTGCCACCGAAC
>JAQFYQ010000312.1:0-18422 GCA_034694885.1 Buchholzia appendiculata | reverse complement strand
TAAGTCATGCGTAGTAATACGTAAGACAAATAACCATCGCCAGGACCTGTCTTCGGACAGAGCACTGTCATCATCATACTAGTACATGGTATATGCGCTCATGGTATATGGTCGGGTCAAAGTTCAATAGCTCGGCGGCACTGTATTGCTGTAGACTACACATAGTAGTATTGCACCTGGGGTCAACGTTATCATAAAGAAGAAGAGAAAGATTGCTATGAACTCATAAGCATGCTCCACACAGAATGAAGGTAGGTTGCATGTGTGAGGAACACACAGGACGACGGGATCTGTCAGAGCAACAGCTCACTCCACTCGAATATGACACAATAAGAAAAGTGTAGTGTGTGGTATACTAGTACATGTTAAATTAATGTATGATTACAGCATGGTACATACTGATATTCTCAATTAGAATATTACATTGAGTACAAAACAACGAAGAAAAAACAATGTATACAGTTTAATTCAAAATGAAACCATTCTTTCAGCACCAACAATCAAATACTGATCAGCATCCTTTCAGTCAAATCAAACATAAATCCACTCATAAGCATGCAACACAGCATACCACAGCAGCCATTAACATCACGTCCACTACTCTCATATTTATACTACATACGTTTATTGCACTTGCAAATAACGAAAAAGTAAAAACAAATAAAAATTAAACTAAATGTGCAAACAGTTACGATGGTAGGTATAATAATGCATTATAATAAGTTTTATAATGAATACAATACACTTATACTGCTGTGTTCTAATACAGTAGCACATACAGCAGAGCAATTCATATTACAGTAACAAACAGGCATGTAGCTTCTATATGACTCAAGCAGAAGCTGTTGAGTAGACATGTGGCTCCTAACTGATATTAACTGAAGCTAAGCAGCAGATTTTGGCACACAGCCAAATGCATTTCAAAGTATGCAGTCAAATGTTGCAATTAATTGTTCTTTAATAGCAACATCCAAGTGATTTGACATAATTCTTTACAAAATATATCATTTATAAATTGAAGAGGCCAAACTAATAATTTTTTCACCGAATAGGATGGGACACAAAAGCGATCTGCAGATGGAGGGAGGGGCCCCTGAAGTTACATCATAAATAGTGAGTATGGAAATTGTGTAACAGAAGGTTATTTCAGTAGAAATTGGTCCTGATAGGTAAATTTATCTTTCAGTCATTCTATTCAAAACAGGCTGGTTATTGCTATTTTCCAAAAACAAACAAATTCATTGAATAAATGTCATATAATCTGTAGTTATAATACAAATAAATAAAATTAGCATAAGTCACCTACATTTATTAACTAAGCAAAAGAAATGCAAATAATATTCAAAAACAAACATACTGTATGCAACAATTCTATCAATACATACAATCACTACACACAGAGAATATTCTACACTTGTTTACTGTACAAACAATGACTCGTACATTCAGCCGGTTCTAGTTCACTAAATTTTGGGCACAAATCTGATTCGGACAACCAGACACATTTAGCCAAATAACTATCATAATATCAACTTATTACACAATATCAAGTGTAGTTTCTACTAAATGAATCTGCATTAATACTTTAAGAAGAAAGAAAGAATACAATCAAATAAACCGATGTGAAAGCTTGAAATACTGATTTGAGTATAAAATGTACGTATGTGTCCATGGGAGCTACTGAGACTTTCAACAGAGAGGAGATACAGAGCAACTGCAAGTATACATATCTCACTAGACTTTCTGGTAAATACAATATTCCACAGGCTAACAAGCACTAGTAGCAAATACATAGCAGTGGTGGGGAATACAAGAGCTGACAGGAGGTAGACACCGACTAGTAGCAAATACGTTGCACTCGTAGCAAAATGCGATAATCGACAACAGCCAGTAGCAAACAGCTAACAAAGCAATGGCAGTAAAAGCAAACATTAGCTACGAGTAGGGCGAAAGCGAAAACAACGTAAAAGCAAACGTGCACAAAAGCCAACGTGAAACAAAACGAAAAGAAGCAGCATAGCTACACCCACACATGTTGGCACAATTATAAGTGGGCACATAAACCATATCGACACAAGCCTTGCTTTGCTTATGGACTAAACTCATCACTGTGTGGATCAACAGGTAGTGCAACAAGTACAAGTCAATGCCTGGTCCAATGCTCCAAACACATTCATTCATCCAAGGAAAATAGAAGAACTTCATGACACTCATCTCAAGAAAACTATCTTACTGTACCAACTTTGGACCCACAAGAAATCAACTCATGGAACACAGGGACCAAACAACACGTGGAAGGAAAAAACGGGAAATAACACAAGGAAACAACAGACGGGCCCACAAGGAATAAAACACATAAAAACCACCAAAGAACAATCAAAAAGAAAAAACACAAGAACTCTCAAAGAACCAAGGAACCAACACAAGGAACCAACACAAGGAACCAACATATGAACCACCAAAGAACCCTCAAAGAACCAACACAAGAACTTTCAAAGAACCAAGGAACCAACATATGAACCACCAAAAACCCTCAAAGAACCAACACAAGAACTCTCAAAGAACCAAGGAAGCAACATATGAACCACCAAAGAACCAACAAAAAAAAACCAACACAAGAACTCTCAAAGAACCAAGGAACCAACACAGAGAACACACACAAGAATACAAGGAACCTAACACACACAGACTTGTTAGTGAATAAACACAAAGAACCACCACGTGGAACCAAAAGCGAGGAAAAACACGAGGAACCAACTCTTCAAATACAAGGAACCAACACATGGAACCATAAAGAACTAAAACAATGAACTCAAACAATGAACCCAAACAAGGAACCAATACAATGAACCCAAACAAGGAACCAATTCAAGGAATCCAAACAAGGAACCCAAACAAGGAACCCAAACAAGGAACCAATACAAGAAACCAATACAAGGAACCAATACAATGAACCAATACCAACACAAAGAACCAAAACCAACACAAGGAACCAAAACAAGAACACACAAAGAACCAAAACAGATAACCAAAACAAGGAACCAATACAAGAGAACACAACAAAAAAGAACAAGGAACCAATACAAGAACACACAAAGAACCAAAACAAGTAACCAAAACAAGGACCCAATACAAGAAAACACAAAAAAAACAAGGAACCAAGACAAGGAACCCACATAAGGTACCAAAGCAAGGAACACAAGAAACCAACCAACGGAACCAACACGTGGAACACAAGGAACCAATACAAGGAAAAACAAGGAACCAAGGTACCATGGAAAACAAAAAGCCAAAACAAGGAACCAACAAATGGACCCACAAACAATTAAACAAAGAATACAACGAACCAACACATGGAACATAAGGAGTGAGTGATTTTGTACAATTGGCATCTCGTCAATGACCCCTCCATTCGCCAGCCAGGCTTCGACCTTCCGAGACACAGGTGGTCTACACTGAATAAATTCCGAACAGGACAGGGACACTGCAGAGCCTGCCATAAGAAATGGGGCCTGACCACTAGTGATCTCTGTGAAGACATCAAGACTATGCTATATGTTATGACGCTTTATAAATTGTCCATATCAATCAAACAACACGAGAAGTTTATCAATGTGAATAACATGACGCCAACATGTGCTACACTCAAAGCAAGTCTAGCTAAAGCAATCTCTGTGAAATGCAGAGAACAAAGGTAAAGAAAGAAGAGAGAACACACCAGTATAGACTTCAGCAGTGTGAAAACTATGTAATCAAGAATAACAAGTTAAATGGCTGGAAGAAAATAAACATGTTACTTTGCTACATAGAGAATTAATTGTTAGGCGTGGACTTTCAACATGAACACAGCAGGAGTAATGCTTGAGCAACAACAAACGACAAACATTCAAAGTAACACATACTAGCAAAACATACAATGTAACACATACAAGCAAAACATACAATGTTGTCCATTTGCAAACAAACCATGCGTGGTTGCTGATTTATACACACACAATTATCAATCAAACTATCAGAAAATGACCAATTCATCAGTGCTCATATGATACAAACATTCAAAATGTTAAACGTGACACAAGAGTACTAATGTTCATTGCGCAAGTAATGTCCCTACTGTTCATTATTCACTGAACATTTATCCAATTCTAAGACTTTATTTTAGTAACAGATGAAGATACTAATTTCTGGTTATAACTCAATGGACCTCATCAACACACTGATAAAATTGAATACTATTGACAAATCATGTTTAAACTGCACTTCCACGTTACCGCATTGTGACATTTTAACATACAAAAAGTTTTTACAATTGTACAATGTACATCCATATAAACCTCATTACAATCAGTCCATGCAGAAAAGTTTAAAACCCACTCAACTTAGAATAAACTTAAACTTTCTCCCATCGCTCTGAGATCATATACTACTTGAAATAAGTTACACAATAATCAAATAACGTTTCAAAAAAATGATAAAATTATGAACAAATAAATGACTAAGTTAATTTTAGAACACATAGTCATTCGCAAATGTAACTAATTTATCAATATTCACAGAGCCGATTTTGAAATATTGGACGTCCACAAAAACCCGTTGTGTATATATCACACACGTCCAAAGTAATATATAAATAAGGACCATGAAGCTTTCGGTCTTAAGCAGTTTAGAATCTCTCATAAAATGTATAGGATATGTAATTATTAAATTTATACAACCTTACTAATAGAACTACGGACAAGCCGGCTTGTCAGTTCACATATCAAAAGAAGTTGTAATACGAGTTGTGAAGATTTGATGCCTTTCAGTACACATCAACTTTACAGATAGAGCAAGAGTGCCGAGATGACTTCAAATCTACCCGTCTGATTGCAATCTACCCGTGTGAAAGATTACCTCAAATCTACCCGTGTGAATTACACACCATGCTAACCTTGCAAGTTTTTCTTGACACAATACACATAGTGTGATGTCATTTGCTGCATGCATTACACGAACAACTCAAACAGCTGTCATATATCATGATGTGAAATCATATTCAATGACGCGTCATGACACGTCATGTCGGTGATGCTACAAGTCATGATGTGACGTGATGCTATAGCGCGACATAACAAGTCATGACGCGACGTGATGTCATGGCGTGACATAACCAGTCGTCATGTATCGGCCTACATCGTGATGTGACAGCACACGACATCTTACAAGTCATGACATGCGTACGTCAAGGAACACTTGCTAGCTAAAGTGCATGCAATTTACACACACGTTATCATCACCATTAATACATTTTATATACATAAACAAAACTTCTTCTGTCATGCACACTAGTATAAGAGAACAAAAACAAGAACAAATGCAAAGACTAACAAGGCGTCGAAGCATTGCAGCACAAAGACTTGCATAAAGTACGTAACACGTTGTAATACAAAGAACACATCCTCTCACCGGACCACACATACAGTATATACACATATACTTCGAGTACAATATACAATGTATGTGCAACATATACTCCGAGTATATATACAAAGTATGTTCAGAATAATACACGAATAATATACATAATACATAGCATATGTTCATCTTCAAATAGAGACTATGAGTGAATGAGTACTGTAAGTATATGAACATTAGTATCTTAGCACTTCAGCAATTCCTATGTTAGTAATGTGTACCACTAACAGCCCATACAGTTAGAAACGTTGGACTTCAGTTGAAAGAGAACATTTACAGAGTATGTGTTCAGAGCATGAAGATCTATGGAAGTGGAACTTGACCCGTCAAGGTCACAGATGTGTTGTGTTTGGAGAGAATAGAGAGCATGACAGTGAGATGGATAATTGCATATGCGGGGTCACTCGTTAAGATGGACAGGCAACTAGTAAGCTATGTCGAGTCGAGGGTTGGGTATCGGTGTGGGTGATGTTATCAGACATAATAGGTTGAGATGGTTGGGATATGTGGAAAGAAAGGACGATTGGGTAAATTGATGTTGATGATGATAGTGAATGTAAAGTGTGTCACTTCTAAGTATATAATATCCCATATATGCCTATTCTGTAATCATTCATATGTTGGTACTGCAATCATCTGAACGCTAAAAATGATGAGAAATAAATCAGTTCAACAAAAATGATGTTCACATTTTGTCTACAGTCCTTTCAACAAGTCTCACGATTTAAGTGCATATAGATTACCTTAATACGTGTCACAAATACTGTTTGAATGAAACAAAGCATTGCACAAAAACGAACTGTTGCTGAGCTACGAGCTAAACATAACAATAATTGCACAATAAAATAAACAGCTTGCTATCAATAATAACAGCTAATAAATATTTCTCAATACTATTCTATATACAATGCTGTCATAGGTAATGAAGCTATCAACATAACAAACACTTTCTATCCAAGCAGTAGATTGAAACAAACTGAAGATGTGGCACACCTGTGCTGATCTTGTATAGAAAATGTACTGTACATCGCAAATTACAGCATAAATTGTAATACGAGCATTTATCTCAGAGCATTGGTCCATCAAAGTCAGTTCATCGACCAATCAGAACACAGCTCAGACCAATCATCGACCAATCAGAGGACAGCCCAGATCAATCATAGACCAATCAGAGCATGGATGCTAAACAATAAAAGAGAGGGATGAATCTGATGCAATGCACTGTTCCTCACACTCAAGTTCTGCACAGTGTAGCAGACTATTCCAGCACCAGGTTGCGCGGATTCACCTGACTCCGCACGTACGGTGCACCAGTGCGCAGAGATGCACGACAGCTTCGAGGCGTTGACGACCAGAGTGCAGGAGAGTGCACGGCGGACTTGTCAAGAGAACGGGACAATGGTGGTGTCACGGCAACTCTTTGCGGCGCCGTGGCTGATCTGTTGTAATACAGTGAAGATGAGGGTTTGAGCTGGGCGCCAGGAGTGTTGGACGTCACTCCGTCTCTAGTCATGAGCAGGTGCTTGAGCTCCTCCACGTCACGATGGAGCTGTGTGATTGGATCAGTCGCCCCTCTTCTTTCCGACGACTCAAGTCCTTCACTTGAAGCAGAGAGCAGACGTGCAACGTCCACATTCTGTCCATCACCTGCCACAACCGTACACGCCTGAACCAACGGCCTCAGGTCAGCCACACATCTCCTCAGCCCAACCACAAGTCTAGCCTCTTCTCTCACAGCAGCTGCACCAGCACCTAGCTGTGGGGTCGACCAGCTGCTACAGCTGCTGTCCCAGCTGAGTCCACAACCACTGCTTGCACTGCTGCTGCTGCTGCCACTTCGACAAGGATTAGTCTCCAGCCGTCGTTCCAATGCAACGTTCTTCTCCAGGAGTTCCTGATGACGTGCGGACATCTAGACAGACGAAACACACAGGAACATACAGATACAACTAGAAACATACAGTAATACAGACACAAACATAAATAGCAATACATAAGAATATATATTCCCACAAATCTAGAAACATAGAAGAACATCCACAGGAACCGATACCTACAACTAATAACATTTACTAGCCTGAAGGCCCTTAACAAACACAATCTGCACATCATCATTATTTCCACGTCAGATATGACAACGATTTGCAGTCAGAAGATTTGACGTCAGCTTGCAGATTTGACAAAGGCTATAAGAAATTTACCCGTCCCGCTACATGTTCAAATTCTACACAAAAACTTATAGGCATGCATCACAACAAAATGTTAGATTCCATAAATTGAAAATTTCTGCCGGCTGCTCTTCCTGACACCAACTATCTCATCTTGCAGAGCATGGGGATCAAGTATAGACACCATCTACTATAGTTTACAGTACAACAGACCTGTTTGAGTGTATTACAAAGTTTGATACATTTAGAGCAGACCTGTTTGAGTGTATTACAATGTTTGATACAGCTAGAGCAGATCCGTTTGATTGTAATGTTTGATACATTTAGAACAGACCTGTTTGAGTGTATTACAAAGTTTGATACAGTAAGAACAGACCTGTTTGAATGTATTACAATGTTTGATACATTTAGAACACACCTGTTGAGTGCATTACAAAGTTTGATACAGTTGGGACAGACCTGTTTGAGTGTGTCTCTGAGTATCTTGAGGTTCCTATCTCTCCTAGCAACCTCCTCGCGCAGCGCCCCCGTCGTCAGCTCTTCCTCACTGATCTGTCGCAGTGACACAGACAGTCTGCTCGAGTCAAACGACGAGTACGCCTCACTGCGTCCATGTGAAGAACCAATCGGTGAAGACGTATCGACGTATCGAAGGCTCGAGCTGGTCGGCGAGTAGGCTGCCGGGTAGTCAGCCAATCGGGCGTGGGCATTCACGTTGTCTTCACTTAATGAAGGATTGAATACACGACGCTCAACGTTGAGCTGAGTACGAGCTTGCCGGCTCTCAGATCCCACCGGAGTCTTAGCGTAGGCGGACTCATCCACATGAGACTGAGTCGGACTAGTACAGCTAGAATATGCCTCGTCATCTTTCTCGTTCTCTCCGCCAGCTTCGTTATCTTCTTCTACCGTTGTCTGAAAGCACAGAACGATTCACTGATAACTGATTGATAACACAGAATGACTGATAACTATATCAGTCAACAATTTTCAACTGAAAACTTGGCCGGAGTGATAAAATGTCTGACTGAATGAATGATAACGAAGTCTGAGAGAATAAGTGATAACATAAAATATATCTTGACAACATAGGTCGACAGAATTTCTAGTTTTATTGCGCTACAAATCATCAATTTATAATTGAATTGACAGTCACAGCATGTCATGTATCACAGCTGAATGCACTGGTATCCCATTCATCTGATCTCGCACCAATTCCATGCTTTTGTAATTAATACACTTTGAAGATAGCCATCCCAATGTAAAATATCAATGCACAAAAACCTAGAAACAATATTTCACAATAACAATATTACACAGTACAATATAACAATATTACACAGTACACAAATCAATGTAATATATAAGTGCCCATAATATTATCTAAACAGTACAAAAGATGAACAGTTAAGTCTTCCAAATAGTTCACCAGGAAAACCTTAGCCACAAAAATATCAATAAAACTTAAGCTGTGATAGCAAAGAAGCCTAGAAAATCTCTTGAACTTTGCGCTGCACAGAACAAGCTGTGAGCAAAATCGCAGTTTGTTCTTTCTTACAAACAGCTCAGTTAATAAATATCCTTTAAAGTTTACAATAAATCTAACTTAAGAACAACAACACAGTCGACCTTTAATACAGCCTAGATCACTTGACACTCTCAATCTCTTTCTCTGTCTCTTTAAACAGTTTAATGATCTTTAAATTCCCTGTGCCACACAGCACAATACACACCAATAACTGTCTCTTTAAAACCTCTCAACAAACTTTATTATTATTGAAACTGACCAACTTTGAGCACAATACTATTGAATAGCTGTCTAATTAACACCTTTAAAATTACTTTATTATTTAAAAATGCGCTTGACATCACAACACTTAACAATGCTGGTCTCATTAAACCCCTTCAGAGACTCTAATACTGAAGATGCCACCTACAAGGCAACACTTCAGAATAAGATTGACCACTTGACTGATCCGAGCTGAATGACTGACTACTGACGTCAGCAAGCATTGATAACGAGAGACATATTCATAATACTAATGTCTACGATCTCTACTGCACACTAGTGTTCTACATATCAAGTTCAGAGTCGTAGTACCAGCGGTTTGATCTATACACTTTTAACCTGATAGCAATGCACTACAAAAGTTCAAAGCAAAATGCAACAACTGGGCAATGTCAATGTTGTACAATAATTAATTAACACAACACCAATAGAAAATAGTTACCGTACTGCAGGAAGAAACTGAACAAAAGTTCTAGATAGAACGGTATGAGAAGAGATACTGCTGATAAGAATACTGATTATAATCAGTATTCTTATCAGCAGTATCTCTTCGTTTAAGTATCTACCTAACATGCTAAATATTATTACCAATTATCACCTTATTAAGTAACGAATACCTTCAGCTTCAACCATCAAGAATAAAAATTATAATGCAGTAAAGTCAGTAAGTACTACTAATCCAAAAACACATCTCTTAACAACAAACTAAAAACTCTAAATTTACTCCAAATTTACTGATCTATTTACCCGGCTGAGATACATGTCAGGAATGGACTCGTCTAGATCCTGCTTCCTTGTTACATCGTCATGGCAAGAATCTTGGCTGACCGCGGTGGATGACTTGCATCTTGAACAGATGACTTCAGCGATGGGAGTTGACTTGCTCAGTTGTTCCTCAAGGCTACATATCCGCGTCTTGTACTCCTCTAGCTCTTGCTGTAAGCAAACAAGTACAATGTTAATACCATCCAACACCCTTATATCTGATTTATTTTAAGATGTATGGGTGTGCTGCATCGGCGCATTACAATATGAAATATTACAGAGTTTATTTGTTCTTCTCATGCTGCAATACTATATTCAACAAACACCTAAAGAAATATATCTTCCTTCAGACTTGGCACCTGGACATTAAGTGCCATCAAAATTATCAATGTTTATTGATCAAAACGCCGATGAAAAAAATTCAGCGATTCCGTAATTCAGTAAGCTACGTTGGAAAATATTTAGATGACGTAACGATGGCAAAATAATGAAGACAACGACGACGAAGATGACGAGCTCTAATACTTCCGAAATGTCTGTCTAACTGTATTTTAAAACACTCGAAAACAACACGAAATGAAAGTCACACAATGGTCTCCACCAGCATGTCTAGCATAATGGCGCCTGGCAAAGTACATACACCAAATCATTGACACAGTTAAATATTGTAAATTATCAACAGGTATAATCTATTAAACATTAATGTTAATTTGCCACAAAAAAATTGAACTCATAATAATAAAGTACGGTATAAAAAACAAGAACACACTACAATAAATAAAGCGTAAATATAAGGAACAAATAACATAACGCATTTAAAACAAAGTTATCAACAATAGTAGGCCTACCCATAGGGAAATTAAATTATTAAAGGCAATTTATAATCACAAGATGATTAATCAATAAAGAGGCAGCTAGTGAAACCTATGTACATGTCAAATTAACAAGATTAATGACTTCGACTGAGATTGCTGAATTATGTTAATAAAAGCAAGAGAAAAATCTGACTGAAAAATAAGCAGAAGCACAAAATGCATGTGTGTGAATCTCCACAAAAAATTCAACCTAATAATCCTGTTGACAACCTATTGGACAGATTGGAGTAGAGCTGCATATACACACATGGTGTTATTAGATACAGAAGAAAGAAGAGCAGAGCTGCAACGAGACAAAGCTCAACAATGAGCAGAGCTGCAAATAGACAAAGTCAATTATGAGCAGAGCTGCAGCTAGAAAGAGAACGATTATGAACAGCCCTGCGACAACAAAATGAACAGCTGCAATGCCAACAGAATCTCTTGCTTCACGGAAATGATTTTATTCTGTCACTGAACAGTGCTATAAAATAAAACAGATACATAAGCTAAGCAGTGGTATGATTTTTTTACCAGCAACTATGTTATTATTGTGCAAGTGCATATTGATATATCGACAAAACAACACATAGATGCTGAAATTTTAAGCTTAAAATTACACAGCATGTGAAAATCCTATGGCCCTCTAAGTAGTAGTAATAGTAAAAGAAATAGTATTCATTTCTTGAATTACAACAAGAATTACTGATGAAGCACAAATAATAAATAAACTATAACTGGCTCAAATGAAAATTGATAAAAATCTGACACTGTCAACGCCACCAAAGCAAGTTCTCACCGTCAACTATAATTATCTACTGCACATTTTGAAAGACACTGTGGAAAACCCGCCACCATCTACTATACTTACCACCAACCAAGCCGACAGCTACTAGTCTGTAAATTTATCAACAATTATTAACAATATAAACACATTAGCAAACATTAATTAGATAAATAATTTTAATTAATCATTAAAAAAGAAATGTTAGTTTTTAATTAAAAGACTATCATCATATTTAGACATTGACTGAGCACCGTTAAAATAATTCAATAGGCATTGTTTGAGCATTGATTAATGCAAAGTATTAGATATTCATCGAACACTGTTAATGCTATGAATTAGACGACGATTGAACATGGTTTATCTACTATAATAACAATAATAGACATAGCTTAAGCATTGCTAATCCCCTTAATATATTCAACATTGAATAAGTGTTGTTAGCATAATGCATGCCATCAATTGATCCGTGTAGTCTTAAAGTATTAGACATCCATGGAGGATTATTATGTATTAGATCAGGATTAAGAATCACTAATGTACTGTATTAGCCATATTGTGCATCGATAACAAAAGCAGAAGGCAGAGAAAACTGCTAAATCAACATGCCAGATTATTCCTTTCATTAACATTACAAGACGCGTAAGTGCTTAAACTAACATTTATTAAACACAAAGCAATTAATGTACAATCTCAGTAAAATGATATGCCTGCATCTGTTGTTCTGTACACAACCTCTACACACAGACTCATACACAGACTCTGTCACATGTGCCTGGCAAATGATCATGTGACTAAGAGCAGGATGATAAACAGTGCTTTATCATCAAAGCCTACAGATCCTACCAGGATGAAAATCATACTCAGTAATACAGGACTACAACTGGTCTTTGTATTCAATACGCTTAGAACATGCAACAGTCGTAGTCTGATCGTTTATTATGTATATTTTACACAGCAGTACAAGCATGAAAAATTCAAATTGTCAGAAAAGCGATACACTGTATACTATACCTTAACTTTACAGTTCTAAGAAGAATGTCCTATATTACACACAGTTAAACGAAGCTGTTGTTGAAACAGTAAGATTATGATACTTTTATCTACTGACCCAATATGGACTGAATAGAGTATTCTGAGCAAATGAACTGCATGTACTACTTAAATGTAACTCAATTATACACACACATATGTAACTCGTACACATATGTAAGCACAAATGTAACAATATAAGTGACTTGCATGCATCTGTACACAAAACGATAGCATTGCATATACACAACTCTAGCACAGTAGCACACAAAACTACTGCACTCTACTTCGATTAAAGATTACTGGGATCCAAGACGTGACAATGACATGCTACTTGCCTTCATGTTGTTACGACAAATGTCGGCGTCATGTCGTGAGCGTCGCAGCATGGCCTCGTACAACTTGACCTTCATCTCCTGTCGGCGTACTTCCACCTGTAGTGTCTGCACCTGGCGTCTACAACACAACGCACCTCAGCATATTGTCTCTACCTGTACGACACACCTGAACATACTGTCTCTACCTGTACCATTCCTCAACATACTGTCTCTACCTGTACCATACCTCAACATATTGTCTCTACCTGTACGATACCTGAACAAATTATCTCTACCTGTACGATACCTGAACAAGTGAACATATTGCTTCAAATAATTGTTAAACTGCAATACATTTATGGGTTCAATCAATATGATAATAAGCAAAACCACAAATTCTTCACAGGTTCTTCTTGCTCAAATAATTTCAAAAGTTTTCTACTTGAAATTACTAAGTTACAAAATTCTATACTTTCACTGTATTGAACATCACATTTGTAAGGCAATAATAGTGACAGTACATCATGATCCAATTTCCCACCTGAAACAATCGACTCCCGCGTTTTCCACCGTCACCCCTGCATCAACATCAGTCTGCTGATGCTGGTCTGTTCTTTTCTGATTGATCAGCACATCTGTCTGTTGACACTGATCTACCGTCTGATTGGTAAGCACATTTGTCTGATGATACTCGTCTGTTTTCTGATTGGTCGGCACATCTGTCTGTTGTTCTTTACTTACCCTGAGATTAGACGTTCTTAAATTATCATCAACAACGTGAAGTGAATTATCAACTTTCTCATTGGTTGCTGCAATATCGACCTCCATACGATTATCCTCTATTCCATTGGCTGATGAAACTAGGTCACCATCTAGCTGAGGCAAGCTGGTAGCAGCAATGTAGGTCAGCTGTTGAGACTTGCTTGCCTCATAGTACGACAGACACTTGTATTCTTTCGGTCTACCAAATTCAGAGTGCATGGAACTTGCTGACAGTGGATCGGTATACTTTGGTACTTCATTAACCTACAAAATATGAAACACACATTGGAATTATTGTAAAATACAGCAAGTATTATATTAAATTTTCATATGAATACTGAACATAGTTAGATACGAAATCAAATTTGCATCAACAGAGTTGAAGAGCAAATGGTGCTGTGAAGATGTAAAGAGAGTACCCTACGACAACAGTACGGTAATCAAGTTAAAATTAAACTTGAAGCAGCAATTAGGGTATGAGGTAAGCAAGTGTAAGGCAAGAAGTCCTTAACGTAATAAACAATCCCTTACAATAATAATAACTTTAATGGCATGAAGAAGCACTATATAGCAACAACATATGCAACAACAGACATTTCATGTTACAAATTACATACAATTGAGGTATACAGTAATTCTGATAACATTGCTCATTTCAAGCAGCTGATGATGATGATCAAACAATTTTAACAAATCATAGTTCATCAATGAACTCCTGAAATTAAAATCAGGAATCATTTTTAGACGACTCTAAAATGATAAACAAAATAAGTGAATGTATATACAGAGTCTGCCTATATACACCTACTGAACTGCACTGCATAGCTATTGTAATGCTTGAAATCATTGCCTTAGTTGTTTATTTTTGATGGTAGTGCATTGTGTTTCTTGTGCTTCTGGCTCTATTATCTATGTTGAACTGACATCATTTTGGTGCACTAAAGTATATATTACATATAAGTCTACTGCTTAAAATAACTGAAATGCAATGTAGACTGATTCATACCATAAGTTGCTGAAGCTTCAAATGCTCCACATGTTTTTTCCTCCATGAGTCCACGTCAGAATGCACAGCATAACGTCCGTCGACGGCATTATACCGACCATTACCCTCGAACTTGTGCACTCTCTTCTGCATGTCATTACAGGAGCCAGGAACAAGAGCATGCGCTGCTGGTGTCACTGCAGTCACTGCAGGCATCAGGACGCTCTCACCAACCACAGGTTTTACAACGTATTTTAATCCATTGATAACGTTCAGTTCTCTAACGTAGTAATCGACCGGCACGTTCACAGGAATACATGTGCACGCTGGGGGAATCGTCTGCGTAACACCGGCGCCAGTCTGACAGCATCGACACGGCAGGCTAGATACAGGGAATGGTGTCGAACCCTGAGGGTGATACGCATTCACCCGAGTACAGTATCCCACACAACAATTGTTCGAACGATTCATTGAGTTAGTCGTCGTCCAATAGGAAGCTCTGTTACATGTGCACATTTTACGTTCAGTGGTGGTCTCGTCACAGTGTATATCGTACAGCGCGTCTGATTGGTGACATTCATTAACAGGCATGGTTAACACCTTGTGATTCAGCGTTGAACTGCAACATTCAAGCATAATCATTTATGTAAACACAAGATGAGCATAATTTGTTCAAAAATCATCCGAAAAGATGATGGATCTTTTAGTGCTAGCATTTCCTCGAAACCTTTACTAACAAAATATGCACATCCTCTTATCACCCATTGAATCACAGCATAGCGAAATCAACCTCATTCAACATCTTCAGCCCGCGAAAATTTCTTAAATTCTCTCCAATTAAAAAGGCACTCGGGTACCCAGCAGCAAGCTGCTGGACCGCCCAGTAAAAAGGTGCTTGGGTCCACAAAAAACAATGCACCTGGGTACCCACTGAAAAGGTACTTGGTATCTTTAACAACACACACGGGTACTGAGTACAAGGTACACTGGAGCAAGGTACATGGATATCCAGGTACAAGATACTTGGGTATCCAGGTACAAGGTAGGCCTACTTGGGTACCCACGTCCAAGGTACTCGGGTATCTTGTAACAAGGCACTTGGGTACCTAGGTACAAGAGTATCTAATAGTAACGTAACGTAACGTAATGTGTGTTATGAAAGCAGGCTATTGCCTCTATATTCATATCATAGCTGATACATAATTAACAAAGACAAATGCAATATACACGTTACATTGTTAATACGTTAATACATATATCCTCCTTTTTTCAGATTTGCTTGCCAATCATAGTAACAATCTTCATCTCTCCAATGTTCGTCCAATCTGTTCTTGAAATTGTTTAATGAGACAGTCCACACACATGATGCAGTCCACACACCTACAGAACCCTTGGATAAATGCAGGCCTAAGCTGTGTAAATGAGGTTATTGATGATGCTTGAGGTTATGTAAATGAGGTTATTGATGATGATGATGATGTTCGGTCTCATTTGCTTCTGGTGCCCAGAAAAAGTACACATACGGTCGCTTGATGAACGACAATGTCTGCAATTTTGACTTGATTCGCATATTATCGAAAAATAAATGAAAAATGAAAGCTTTCATTATTGCAAATATCAAGTTACTAAAAATTTCTGTCACTAAAAAGTTCAATTTCGGAAAAATGTTTCCTCATTTCCTATAAAATAAATTTATATTTGATTACAATCATTATTAAATAATGGGCGTGATTAAATTGTAAAACTCTGTTGATTGCATGAGATCGGCAGTTTTGCTGTGTAGTGTCACCGGTGTCGTGTCAGCTTTGTTAATTCTGGTAATTTAATTAAAATTCCTTCATTTTCTACTCAAATGTTAAAATAATTCTGCGTTTGTTTTGTTTACAAATCTTTCCCCCGAGCGATTAGGCAGTTCGCCTAATCCGCTTTTGATCCAGTTCGCGTAGATTTACGTTCCCCTCGTCGACGTGATGCCTACTACGCCCACCTTTACTTTCTCCTACCATTCATTTCCTAGTGCAGACCGGAAGTGCGGAATGGTTGAATAGTTAGGCCGTTCAGGGAGTGTGGAGGACTGGGGGAGGGGGCAGGTTGGGGGGGGGGTAGGTTTGAGGGCGTGTTTATATGTTGGTGGACCGTACTATGTTTGTGAAACTGGGGTATAGTCCGCAAAGTTTACACGATGTACAAAGGTGTTGGTTGATGCTTATGCTGCTGCGATCACCACATTCACCGGAAAGGCCGTTCCCGATAATTTTAATTAATTGATTGCGATTAATTATTAATTAGATAAATTATTATGTAAGCTATCATGTAAATTATTTAATTTTCGTTTAATTATTAAACTATTAATTATTAAATGATCGTTTAATTATTAATTAAATAAATTATTATGTAAATTATTTAATTATCATGTAAATGATCGATGAAAGTGGTGATAACTTGATGAATGTATAAACGCCCTACCATAACCCAACCAAAACCATACTTATGACCCAACCGGCCCTAACCGTACCTTAACCCTAGCAATTTTCCATGCAGTGTACTAAAGTAATGGAGAACCTAAAATTTGATTATAAGATTTGAGGTGGTGTGATGCTAAATAACAATAGCGTGAACCAGAAACAATCGTAACAAAATGGAGTGAAACAAGCACGGGTGCATTAATGCAATTTGTGTGATGGTGTCTTAGTGTGATAGTGAAAGTGTATGATATCATAGGCCATCAATAAAACACAACACATCGGCAACTAAACACAAACTACTGAAACGTAACCACGAATATTCTTTGTAACCAAAGTACTGGTAAGATCAAAAGTTTCACCGGCTTCCACCGGCGTCTTATTTTACCATGGATTGAATTACAAAGTAGAGTTTGTAATATTGAAAGTAGGGTATATGCTATTCAGAGGAGCGGTACGTAGTAATGCCGTAAACCACCGTACACCATCGTAAAATCACCTTAAAGCTTCATTAATTACCAGAATCCATGGTTAAATCTCTCTAAAACCTGTATAGTTCGCCACAAATCTTAACTAAAACAACTATAATTGCATAAATCGAAGCTGTACCACCGTAAACCATGACTAAATCCTCGCGGGCAGCCGAAGATATCGTAATACATGACTGAAGTACTGTAAACCAAATCAAACTATGAGAATTCCACAGTCCGCATGAATCTGCTATTATTTAATTACGATTTGCCATGGTTTACGGTGATTCAACGATTGTTTACGGTGATATTCCGGTGGTTTACAGTAATTTACGGTGGTTTACGGTTTTACTATGGACTCTCAGAGGAGAGTTTATAGGGTTCAATCTATGGTCCTGGTCGGGGTTATGGTTGCTGCAACAGTTGCTGTCTTTAATTTTCATTATTTACTAAAAGTGTGGGGACCACGACCTCCCACGAGGCCCGTTGGGTAAATCACTCTAATCGCCCTAATATAAGCACGGCCGGTGGAGGTTTGACACCGGAGGAACTTTTATGCGCTAGCCCAAAATATGACTGA
>JAQFYQ010000311.1:0-18437 GCA_034694885.1 Buchholzia appendiculata | reverse complement strand
CAAGCACTCGTGCACACACCCGCACACACTCCTGCACACTCGCGCACACACCGGCATGCACTCGTGCACACCCCCGCACACAGGCATGCACTCGTGCACACACAGGCACACAGGCATGCACTCGCGCACACACAGGCATGCACTCGTGCACACACGCACACAGGCATGCACTCGTGCACACACACGCATGCACTCGCACTTAAACACTTACACGCACGCACATGTATAGTGCATTTGAGATCTCACAACTCGTAACCTAACTACTCTACTTCTGCAATAAATCGAGACAACTTAAGACAAAAATACATAGTCATCAAATATGAGCAACAACTGTACAGACAGGCAGCAGCATACGCAAACAGAAACACACACAGAGAAACACAGAGAGAGAAACGCACACACACACACACAGATAATGATCCATTTGGTGATTTACACCGTAGATCAGCATACGATGTTCACTGCTGGTAAAGTTTCTACAAGTCACATTTCATCATCATGACATCTAATAAGGCTGAGAGAAGAGTACCAATGGACGTCTGGACAAGCATCGAACGTACAATGATGAGATTAATCAACATTCTCATCTTCAGTTCATCGTCAACATCTCTTTCATCATTATCATCGTCGTTCACTATACACCTTTCTCTCTATTCCACTCAAGCAAAGTCACTGTTCAACAATGCCTGCCTTCAGTGATGTCATCTTTGCAGTTATCAGATAAACTAGAAATCACACGGTCAATACCATCCATCATTCAAGAACAACAGGCACCAGCATGGCCTTAATCTTGAGCCTGACCAAAGCTTAACCTTTGGCCTGACCAAAGCCTAACCTTCGACCTGACCAAAGCCCAACCTTCGACCTATATGCTTCACAGAAGCTAAAAAGAATAGCCTCGGGATATACGTACAAGCTCACGCACTCAAACCCTTATGTACACGGTCACATACTCAAACCCTTATCTACACGGTCACACACTCAAACCCTTATCTACACGGTCACACACCCAAACCCTTATGTACACGGTCAGTGCACTACTGTACACATCTGTACACAAACAGTACTGTACACCACACGTTTCAAATAGTTACGATAAAACAATTCAGTACAGACATCATTTCAAACTGGTCGATTCAAGCAAACTGTGCGTTCAGTCATCAACATGCCAGATGGACCATAATGAACAGTGCACTCTCATTGGTGCGCAATCTGGACGAATCACAGACAAGATAACATTATTATTTACACAGATAAAGCAGATGAAGCAGAAATAATTCATAGCTACTTTGGCTACATGGCTTTACTCTACACATCGTCCTATATACATGCTGACTAGCAGCACTAATGTATCTGCGCGTGTGTATTTTATGTATTGATGACAAACAGGATCTTGAACCTGTGCTTAAACAAAAATTAAAATAGCGAAAAAGAACAAAATGGTAAAGTCATGTGAAAAGTGTTGGAGTAAATCAATTCCAGTCTACTTATCCATTCCGAATTTCCGATGCAACAATCAACAACTTAGACAGGGCAAGAGAGAGGACAAATTGTCACTTGGAAATAAAATGATAAACTAAGTCATATAATAAACTTGGCCACGCAAAAACCCACACCATGTAGCAACCCATAGATGCTGATCTACAAGATGCCTAGTAAATTAGAACATAACTGACACACATAACTAGCTAGCAGATGACAAGTTTCCTTAACTTCATGCGAGTCAAATGTAGAATTTTTACATAAAAAAATCATGCTTTTAACAATAGTGCACTGCAGTACTGCATAAGATTTTTGTTACAAAACGACTTTTGTACTAATGTGAATTAGAAGTCGAACAACAAATAAATAAATCCTGGATTCAAAGTTCAAACCTACAAAAAAACGTCATTTAAACTGCGTGTAGCAGCACAACAGATTTCAGCAGCGAAGCTTCACCTTAATCTAAATTTTCAGACATTCAACCCATACATCATAAAGACGTCAATCATTTTTGGAAACACCTGGGAAACACTGTTTTCAATTATCGGTGTTCTTAACACAAATATTTAGTTTATTTCTATGATAAATGACACTGGTACGAGTTTCGTACCAGCACACAATTCACTACAACCATCACCGTCAACTAGAGTCTCAACAATTAATTACAAGAAATCACCGCAGTCAGAGAACAATGTAATTCACAGCACAGCACACACATCGCAGTTGATCAAAACAAACAATTATCTCTATATTCAAACAAACAGTACTAAACGACGGCCTTGATACGCAATGTTACACCAAATCATAACGATATATTAGTACAAAAAATGTTAGCGAAAGAAAAAATCCATTGCGATCAATAAAAAAACGATGCTTGACAAGTTTTCCAAACATAATAAACCGTAACGCAAACGAACGAGTCAATACTTTCGCACAATTCGCACACAGTGCAACTGATAAAAACTGAATCGGGAGAACCTCTCGTACAACACACCGTGATATAAATGAGGCAGGCAAAGCAAAGCGAGCGAGCAGCACAAAGACTAGGGCATTCAACGTCTTTACTCGCAGAGAAAACTTTGTCATGCATGGTAGCCAGCCTAACGTAGCACAATAAGCATAGACATAGCCAGCATGAACACCAACACAAAACAGCTTGGGCACGCACCCTCACCAAGAGAGAACTTAAGGCTTCCTTCAAACACTAACTAGACGATATGAACTGCATTGTGTCTCTACAGTAAATACTCTCTTTAAAATCACTTTACAAATCTATAGCTCTTTGATCTACATGCATAAAGTATTCAGCTATATTACACTTTATTTACCTTGTATATTTATGTATTGTATACTACGTTATCCCTGTTATATAACAACATTTTTAGCATGGTAAAACATTTAAGCGAAGAAAAGACAAACACAGCAAATCACATTGAAATTGCTGGCACAAATAACTCCTATTAGAGACAGAAATACAGATAGCTCAACATTAGAGAATACAGAATTGCTCCACCACATTAGACTTCTCATGCAAACAACTTGTAATCTGTTTCATAACGTCACGTTACAATCCATAGAGAAGAAAGCTTCCACAGCTATTAATAGCTCAACAGGTCGACAACCAAGTTGACGCGATGAGTCATGTATCAGATGTTCTTGGAACTCAGCACAAACGTCTGCACTGACGAGAGATTGTCCTTGCACGGAACACTTCGCTAACAAACCAGCTTCCATAAGATACGGTTTAAAATCCTAACCTACAGAGAGTATTTTAACATATTACATTAGGCCTACACTTACTACATTCATCATCATCAACATTATAGAGTCAGTTTATCATTGTAAGGAAGGTTCAGATTTTCTCACACATTGCTCTTTTCAACAAATTACATTGCAAATCCAAATTGAAAATTACCAAATTAAAAACCTCTATAAACAAAAAAAATCGACAGTAGATTTACTTGAATGCTGTAGTCCCGCCTTTC
The DNA here is from genome assembly GCA_034694885.1 of Buchholzia appendiculata. Lineage (NCBI taxonomy): Eukaryota > Metazoa > Annelida > Clitellata > Enchytraeida > Enchytraeidae > Buchholzia > Buchholzia appendiculata. The sequence goes on along the minus strand of JAQFYQ010000311.1, from coordinate 14,970 downwards.
TAATTCCACCCCGAACCAGAGAAGGAACCATGCTAAGAGGTAAATCAAGCAGGCCAAAATGATTCGGTTAAATTATCAGTTCTCAGTTTAATGTTTACCAACTTCAATAACCTCTATCAGCTAGAGTACATAAAAAATACATTCAATCATTTAATTATCACCTTAAATCAATAATTTAAAATACTAAACGAATTTTTTTTTAAATTCAAAATTAACATACCATGAAAATAATAATGATATCAAGAATTGCAAATTGATATAATAATAAATCGGGATAATAATTTTCATAATAAAAAAAAATTGGTAACAATAAAAAAACTGAAATAATACGTCATCACTGTACAACACTGCGCAAACAACTTTAAACTTTCAAAACTTTTAAACACATATCACTCAGGCGGACAGCATACAATATCAACAACATTTAGGCAAACATCGCTTGTTCGTCACCTATAAACAAAACAGCATGCACTAAACGTCACGTATTTACAAAAGTGAAAGATTATACACGCAAGTAACTGCAATGTAGGCAACAAGTCCCATCACCAATCAAACCAGTCGTAAACTAACGCTAACTAACACCGACTCACTTTAACACACAACATAACCTAATCCGCACTACAGTAATGCATATATTACACACTGTATTCGTGTTTCAAAATATATCATTAGGTGTAGGCCTATATGTTTCGTGTTTACAGACCATCATAACCCCAGCATCATACAAGAACAGTATATACAAACACATGCAGCGTAGTAAGTAGAACATGCAGTCAGAGGACGACAAGGCTGGAGTAGATCCGAACCCCACAAGCACTAACATACTATAGGCAACATACTAGTGAATAGAAACACTCAAGTCTGCGATGTGCAGTCCTGAAACTAACGAGTCCTAAATGTGCGAGTCTAGGAACTTACTAGCCAGTAATATCGACCTGAGAGAGGTCCAATGATACCTAACTACAAATGTCACTGCTAAACCCCTCCCATCCCCCCACCCCCCTACTAACTCTTAAGAGTTACGAGTAGTTATCCAGAGTTATACAGGACACACAGAGAGGGAGACAGACATCTCGTACACTGTCACGGCAGCACACAACAGGCACAGTCCAAGTATCATAAATACCTAAATGAAGTTTAGGCATCACAGCCTCGTATTTTACTTTCTCCCTTCCCCCTACCAGGAGTAAGACTAAACTAAAAGCCCAAGTTTGAACAAAACCAGCAAACCATAGCACAACATCTCTATCAAAACTTATCCCAAACCCCCACTCCTCATCAGATGTATTATAACAAAACATAATATCCTAACCGACCGTATCTTATGTATGTACAATGTACAGATATACAATGCGCTTAGCAATTTCCTAATTAACACAAAACATTAAACGCAACATCACATAATAATGCACAAAAGCGGTCAAACAGCAAATGTTTTAGTTCAAGCAAGTCTTTCTGTCGTGTAATTAAGATGATGTAAGAAAATGTCCCTCAGACGAAGCTTCACGTCAGTCTCTCTCGTATGCTGTAGAAATACAAGGACAGGATTTCTATACCAGTCACCGGCTTCAGTCGTTGACTAAGTTCAGTCGCTGGCTTCAACTGCAGGCTTCAGCTGCTGGCTTCAGCTTCTGTTTCAGGTACTGAGCATGCAATGGCTTCAGAAGCAACGTCCATGTACTGCACTACTGACCTAACTACAATGAATTGAACATAATACACTTTAAGTACCAGAAATCAAACATAGAAGCAGGAACCCCAATTTAAATTACAGTGTGCTCACCCCTCATTTTAAATATGATTAAACAATAAAATATGAGAGAAAACTAATTATTTCTTCAACACACTGTACAAAAATTCAAGGCATGTACAACGGTTCAGAACAGAGAATTGAAACAGTTTGGATACGTTCTACAAAGATGAAGATCTTGAATGCCTACGTTAAGAATTCTTGACAAGTTTGATCAAAATTTTAGAGACCAGCATCTCGGAAATATATTCAAGACATTTGTACAACGACCAAAATAGCGGATTAAACTTTTCAAATTTAAAAATAATAAAGCCTTTCAATCTTAATGAAACTGTTGTAATATTGTTTTATATTAACCACACACAAAATTTATTTATTCCAAAAAAGTTAAATAATAATTGATTTTCTTTGTACGTTCAATTTTTCTATAAAAATACAGATAACAATTTGCTTCAATCCGACGAGCTAAAATATCAATGTAATACTTACCTCAGCCTACTCTAATTAATATACCTGCAATAAAGGAAACATACTACTTACCTCTGCCTACTCTAAATAATATACCTGCAATAAAGCAACATACTACTTACCTCTGCCTACATCAGACTTGACTGTGAAGTACGCTACAACAAACAAGGACATCAATTTAATCATCACAAATTTCAATTATCACCACAGCTGCAAATATACAGCTGAAAGTTGAAACATCTAAAAGAAGAAGAAATATCATGGTGGCGGCGTGGTTAGCCTGACTTAATTAGCCAGTGACAGACGCAATTACCGATCATAGAGCAGAATAACTTTCTCTGAGGAAGGGAAATCACCCCATTCCCAGTCGGCACCAACAAGGGCATGAGGTCGTAAAAATTCAGCCTTAATTAGCTCTCAGGGAAATTAGTTAGTCTATCCTGTACACAACGCAAACATCCTGTGGAAGAGATTAGAAAAGTATAAATTGGTGATGATGATGATGATGACGATAAGAAGAGGGACAGTGCTGTACAAACAATTAGAATGAAAAAAAAGATTAAACAAATTCAATATGTAGAGCAGCGCAGTTCAAAGCAGGAAGTATTAACATCAGATTTAAATCACAATAATAATTAACAATAATTCCCACAATACAAATAAAAAATACTTTAATTTTGAAAATAAATTATATTTTTCTATCCTAATAATCGTCAAAAATGTTTTGTATTGATTAATTTCTTCTATTATTGATCGACACACAGCACAAAGCAAGAAAACATGTACACAGAGCTTGGTGTGATTGTGATTATAAGCGGCAACACAAGTGATGGCGCCTTAGTGATGGAAGCACTGTTTAATAATATTACATCACTTAGGACATGAGAAATCCAGCATGAAGGAGACACTATATTAGGGTGCAATACTATAAAGCTTCAACACAACACTGAACTGTAGAAAGCTTTACATAAAAGTGAAACAGAAGTCAACTGAATGCTAACCTACACACAAGTATCACAGGTTGGTATTACTGCCTCAGGCAGCTTAGTTTAACCTTGCAATATACATGTAAACAAATTCATACACTTTCAATCCAGCATTCTCTCTCTACCACACTGCACAGCTAGAGAACAATGCTATAACCTAAAGCTGCTAAGCTTGCTTATATAGTACAGTGAACCGAGTGTGTATTAAGCATCTCACGATACAACATAAATACAATCAGTGACAGTTGACACAATACAATCAGTGACAGTTGACACAATACAATCAGTGACAGTTGACACAACACAATCAGTGACAGTTGACACAATACAATCAGTGACAGTTGACACAACACAATCAGTGACAGTTGACATAATACAATCAGTAACAGAATTGTGACACAATACAATAAGTGACAGTTGACACAATACAATCAGTGACAGTTGACACAATACAATCAGTGACAGTTGACATAATACAATCAGTGACAGTTGACATAATACAATCACTGACCACTCTACTTTGACCTTTTCTGCAGAAAGGGCAGTGACTAAAGGATCGTATCAATTAATTTACCTGTCTTGCATAGCGAAGGGGAAGAACAATTCAACTGACCATGTACCAAGGGGGATTTGGACTGTAGATACGGATGATAGGAAAGGATTATGGACTGGAGAAAGAAAGGATTATCACGAACTAACATATCTTACAAAAGTGAAGGAGGCATCCATTGCATATACAATGAATCTAAAAAGAGAAGGACAAGTTCTGAGAATTTGGGTACTAAACCACCTGAAAGATGGCAAAGCACTAATGGTGATAATGATGTGATATGTTTATGATATATGCCATTCATCTTAACTTTTCTAGGAAGGTGACCTTGAAACATAAATAAAAAACAATCGGTGTTGATTCAGTGCAAATTAGCAAGAACAGAATCATAAAGTGCACAGTAAGATCATTGACAAGCTGCAAGATATGAACTTTGTGAGTATTATGTAACCTTGGTCAAAATATTATTAACATCTTCGAACAAAAAAAACAAGATAAATCAGATCACAGAATTTATTTGTGTTGACAAGTTTTATAATGTGGCTGAAATGATGAGATGTTGAAATGATGAGAGATGTTGAAATGATGAGAGATGATGATGACAGATGTCAGATGATGAAATGATGAGAGATGATGAAATGATGAGAGATGGTGAGAGATGATGAAATGATGACAGATGATGACGTCACAGAACAGACACAAGGGACATGATAGCGCAATGTGCAGAGAATTATTCCTGTAGGGAGAAAGTTTGCACAGAATTTACTTACCATAACAAGTCAGAGGATATCCATTAATTACGTCAAGCATTGAGAGGCTAGACCGAGCGTCTCAAAACACGACTGGGTGATCAGCCAAAATAGCAGCAACACTGTGAACAAACTTTTGCACAACTAACTCTGAACCACTCTTTCTTTGCTTGCCATGTTAACAAATCCACAGGGGGTTAAAATGCTACAAAATGATGGTCTACTCACCCACTGAAATGTAGGCATGCTCAAGCACACCAATAACATCAGAGAAATAAGTGCCATATCTGTCTTTGCACAAGAATAATTGATGTAACTAAGAAAAAATAACAATAGATTTTTTTAAAACTGACCTTTATAAAGAAATTCCTGAGCCTTTCTCAAATCAAATCTTCCCACTGAACTATTCCGCCGTACTTCACTTGAAGGACCTACGGCAGAAGGACCTGGCACACTCACAGAGGAACTACAAGTGACACTATTGTCCACAGTCAGAGACGGAAGCACGCCACACGCCAAGGAACAAGTATCGTCGTGCTTCTGCTCCACCTCTGATGACACGAGCGTATTACCTTCGCTCTCCTGCCTAGCCTCTGATGACACTAACGTATTACCTTCGTTTCTCTGATCCGCTCCAGACACCTCAGTTCTCTCTGAATCCTGTTCCCTTCGACCCGATTCAATGTTACACAGTTCGCCAGATGCATCGTTATCAACACAATCGTCCTCATCGGGGAAGCATTCGTCGTCATCGTCATTGATTTCCGTTATGACGAGGGACGAGTGAGGAACACCGGCGTGCATGTATTCATTCATTGCGTACATGTCAGTCAGCTTCCTCATATCTGCCTTGGCGCTACCGTAAGTCCTCTCACTGTGCTGCTGCTGCTGAGTCTGAGGGCTGCAAATAATCATCGGTGGCACGACCCCGACCGGTGGGCAGTAAGTCATATGTCCTGGGGCACCACCTGCAGACCCGTACGGATAGACCATCAACGGCATGCTGCAGAAGATGGCCCCGGGTGGCAAGGCATGCATGATGCGGTGCATCTGCGTTGTGTGATAGACGGGCATCTCGCCGGACGGGAGCCGAACGCACTCGTTTCCTTGTGCAGCCGCCGCCGGGTAATGAAAGCGGTCCATGTACATGCCACCACAGTTGCCTACAGCAGCACGGTCTGCGTTGCTTGCGTCGCACTGACGGCTCGAGTCAACGCTATCCACAACCGACGTAGTCGAAACACAATAATCATCACGAGCCTCTTGAACTTCTTCAATCGATCCTTCTGCAATCTTTTCCGTCTTGTTCGAATCCTCGTCAAATCCGAAAGAAAATCCGAGATTTTCCGTCGCCGGAACCGACTGTTTGATCCTGGTGTCGAGGAACACCCCGGACGATGCCTTAGAACTCGTGCAGTTTGAGTGCACGATAGGTGCATCGGACGCACAGACCGAGAGGTCGGCGCATCTGGCTCTGTGCTTCGAGAAGTCGGCGCACGGACGGCTTCCATCACAGCCAGTAGGCGCACGATTGCCGGAACACGATTCACTTTCGCAGTTGCACTGCATGTCCACTACGTCGGGCACCTCTGTAGCCGGCATCAACAAACTTGCATCACTGCTCGCGACTTTGGGATCACATGACGAGGCTGACTGGCGCTCAAATTTTTTAAGTTCAATATCACAGACCTTAGTAGCAAGATTATCCAAGTTAGAGCCAGTCGTCATCTGCAGCGCTTCCCGCGAGATCACAGCATCAACTAACTTCTCTGTTGAATCAGATGACATCCTGGTTGAACCAGACGACATCCCCGTAGAACTAGATGACATCCCCGTTGAACAAGGCTTGACCACACGAGTGTCTGGCTCACTCTTGTTGACAGACTCACAGCTAGATTCGCTGTCAAAACATTCTTTCTCCTTACATTCTCGACTATTACTCGACGCTACAAAAGAATTTGATTCCTCTTTACACGGTACAGCTTTTGTTTTCGGTAGCACTGACAATTGCTTTACCACAGTGTCGTGCACGCTTTGCAGTGGATGTTCAATCACAGTAGATTTTGAATAATCAGTTGCAGCTGAACTATTTGCCGCTGACCCTGAAGCTTCAGACGTTCTCTGGCCGGCTTTAACACTAGACCCACCGGCGAAAGATTGCCCCGGCTTCACTCTGTAAACCTGACCATTCACAAAAACACGTGACCTTCTCTCGGCCCCGAGTGAAGTGGCAGAAGCACTGGACGGCGGCTTTGGTGGAGCCGGGTTCTGCGCAACCGGTCGCCGAGCAGGTTTTCCATCGACAACATCCGATGTATTTCTAAACATCCCACCAGTATCTACCTGATTCTGCTTACCTTTCTTCTTCTTTTGAACGACGGTAAAAGACGTTTCTTGAGCGAGAACAGTTGTCTCTTCAATTGGAGCGGAAACCAAATCATCATAGTTAATGTCGGCCTCAGCGCCAACATCATCTCCATTGCGATCGAAAGCTTCGTATTCTGCCACAGCTTCCGTTTTCATAACATCTCCTGCAACTGAGCCCTTTATATCGTCAATAATCAAACCTGCACTAATCACTGGCTCAGCCAAGTCAGTAGGTCCGGAACTGTCTACATTGTTTGACAAGTCATCCAAACCAACGGGTTCAGGTAACATGGCTGACAGGCATTTAGCACCATCAAGCCCTTTCAACGTATCACTCACAAAATCATTTGCCTGCTTGACAACTTTTGCACAGTCGGCATCGAGCTCCAATACATTCTGAGCCGCTCTGTCACCAGAAAGAGGTCTTCTTTCCTTCGATATAAGCAACTTTCTGGACATGCCATCATCTTCAGACTTTTCCAGAAACTCTACAGTTTCGTTCCAATTTTTCAACGTCTTGGCATTTTTCTTCTTAGCATTCTTATGGTTGCTACTGACATTGCAAGGCGGCACACTGTTCACAAGCATCTCGGACATCTTCACCACAAGCTCCACCTCTTCGTCAGTTTTCACTGACCGTCTCTCTTCGTCAAATTTCGCAGGTAACGCTACTTTAGAAGCTGATTTACCGTTGATGCTATCGCCTAACACAGGTAGGGCAGGCGGTCTATCGTCGATGGACACTGCAACACTTTCAATTCCACGACACAAGTCTGCGCTAAAATCTGTTCTCGCGTTATCAGCTGAAACGGATGAATCCGCATCGGTGTCCCGTTCTGTGTCGGCATGACTCTCGGTATCCGCATGACTGTCTCCGTCTGCTGTCACCTCGTCGTACCCCAAATCTGCCTCGCGACCCTTTACACCATCTGCATCACAGACAGGTCCCGACTTCTGTCTACCACTGCTCGTCTTATTCCTGTTCTCCACTCTCCCAACATCATCCTTAGGCTTGCGCTTTTGCGCAGCAGACTTGTGCACCGTGCCAGTTGTTGCACCGTTGCCCTTGTCGTCCATGATGTACGTGAGAAGTTCGTCGACCTCCCTGTCGCCCATGTTCCCCTGCAGCTGTCCAGCCTTCTGCTGCTTCTCCTTCTCACGCTTCTTCCGCGCATCCTTGCGCGACTTCATCAGCAAATACTTCTCCGTGCCTTGATCCGTGCCACCGACACTGTCACCACAGTCTGACATGTGATCGCCGCCGCGCGAAGGGATCGGCATGCGAGGCAAGCACGAAGACTTGCTTGCACAATCGGAACGCTGGTAGTCATTGCCATGGTAACCGGATCTAGTGTCAGAACTGTCGTCTGCCATGTCGTGATCTTCGTAGCACGTAAACGAATCTAACACAAAACACAACAGGTGTCATTCTTCGCACACAAGTAAGTATACATCACAGCTATAATAAAGCTTTACTGATTAGAATCATCATCAACGTCATCATCAACGTCATCACGTGTCGACTTCTGAAAGGAGGATGACCAATGTTATAGATTTCAATCACCTTCCGTCTTCCACAAAAAGGAATTCCCACACCTTAGTGAACTCATTTAAAGACCAAAAGGAGTAAAGCAATTTTGGAAAAGAAATCCTGTCCAAACAATTCTTTATTAGGCCATGAATGATTGATTTCAATAAATATTGAATAAATTATTCATCATCATTATCATCTTTCTACCGTCATCTTCTGAAAGAAGATTGCTTTATTATGAATTTATATCTGGTTCTACAGTCTCTTATTACTATATTTTTTATTTTCTCAAATGTCTCAACATTATATTTCTTGATGTTTTCTTTGTTCTCAAAAAAGTCACTTTGACCATTGCTAATCTTGATTATCATTAATATATATACCGTACCATATAATATGCAACAGAATTTCATACCATCATCGTTCCTGATACGTCCGTAAGACAGGCTTGCTTCCTGACTGGCCGGATAATAAGCCTTCGAAGGGAAATTTCCTCTCCGCTCTGCCTGTTCTTTTCGGTACGAAGCATCTGCAGTCCTTCGCTCCGACAGATCTCTATCGTACCTCGCAGCGTACGGTGCTCGAATGTCGTTATACCTGCCGCTAGAGAGCATCGACATCGGTATACAGTTATCAACTTCAGCTACGATGGTACCGCTGAGAGCCGTCTGCGGACGGCTGTTCCCGTAGACACGAGGCACCTCGTTCTGCTTCTCATCAGCAGTCCGCAAGAGCCTGCTTCCACCACATGGGATCCTCTTCGGAATCTGGGCTTCCTCTGTCTTTGCATTCAGTCTCCTCCGGAGACCAAAGGATTTACTACATTCGTCCGTTTCTTCGTCAGAATCAACAGAGACAGCCTCGTCAAACTGGTTCGAGTTCGCCTCGTGAAGACAGCTGTTGTAGATAGATTTGTCGGCACACGCAAGCTGTTCCTCCAGTGGCTTGCAGTTTCTACTGTCGTAACACCTGTCACTATCTGTGGATCTGTTACCAGCTCTTCCGCCGTGTCCAGCATGTACGTCGTCTTCCAAGCGACCAGTACCGAACCACGACGAGGAAGATCTTCCAGGAACCTCACACTGACCAGCAAGAGCATCTCGCATCGACTCATTTGCCTCTTGTCTCTCACTTTGGATACAATCATAGCTGGGTCGGATACCTTGACATTTGCGTCCGGCTAAGGCAGCAGCATACTCCTTCCTTATCTCCTTACGCATCTCCTCTGACCAATCCCTGCCCTCGATATGACAGCGAACTGGCCAAGCGTCAACAGGTTGCATGTCATCTGAAGTCTTTCCTGGCTGCTGCTGCTGAGAACGCAAAGAATCGCTGTCGTCAGCGGGGGTTACATTGTCTTCAAAAAATCCCAGATCGGAATCCTCTCCACCTCGAGATCCCCGTTCGTCACACGGGGCAGCCGCGTCTTCATCGTCCGAGTTCTTACACGTTTCAATTTCATCGTAGCACCGAGAATTATTCTCAAACGTGACTGTATTCCGTTCCTGAATGTAATCCTTATCGGTTTCGAAGTCGTGACCTTTCTGATCACTTGCGCTCACGGCCGCATCGCTGTACTCCACGCACGCATACTGAGTCTCATACGTAGGCTCTACCCCGAAGTCATCGCCACCTCCACCATAAGCCGGGTGATCTGCTTGCCACTCGGCTAACTGAGTGTCCTCAAAGCATCGCCTGGCATCATTTTTCTCAAAAAGTGTCCGAGCAAACGCGTCTTTTCCATCGCGCGAGAAAAATGCCGTCTTCCCTGACTTGACCGGTTCGTACAGCGACTGACCGTCGCCGTGTAAGTTCACTCCTCGACCCGCATTCGTAGCGGGCTGAGTGGTTATCTTGACAACGGACGTCTTCGTGGCTGGATTATAGTAATTGCTAATGCCAACTCGGTCTTTGTTCGAAGACTCGAAGAACGATTCTGTTACCTCATCAGTAACGCTCAGCGTGTCACACTTTCGTGGCGTGCAATTGGCTGTGGTCGGGGTGGGTGATGCTGACGTATGTGACGGGTCAAAGGTCGAGGGATTGCCGACTGTTACCTTGTTGACGTGCTCACCGATGAAGAATGACGTCGGGCGAACGCTCATTCCTGCTTGGACGCGAAACGGAATAAACTACAGAAAAAGAAGATGAAAAGTAATGCCACAAATCAAAAACAATATTCAATATTAATAAACAATATTCCTCAACAGCATTGTATTATCATTACACAAAGATTACAACTGTTCCAAACATTCAACAACAAATACTGATATTAACCATGTAACAAAAACAGCTATCAGTAAGTACAATTCAACCAAATTACAAAAAATAATTTGAAATTTTTTCATTTTCGTTAAGAACTACATTAACTACAAGAAAAAATTGAAGACAATTGGTGCTTTTGCGCTGCATTCTTGCAAACATTTTGCACAACAACATTCATAGTTCCATATCATCAGCCCGTCCATTTACGCTCATGTTGCTCATTACTCATATCGAGTCATAAAAACGCTGACAAAAAGTTTGATTCTCCAAATAGATCATTCTGTAGAAAATGCTACAAAAATGTGTGCCTTTTTTCCTATTTAACAGTTTCCTATTTAATTTATTAATTTTTCCTATTGAACAAAGATGGTTTATTTCAATTAAAGAATAATCAAAATTAATTTTCTCTTGCAAAACTGACAGTTTTTGTTCCTAGAAAGCCTTTGCAAAGTGTCACGATTTATTTTATCATCAAAGAAGTAGGTTAGGGTTAGGTTAAAATGTTAAGGCAAATTTCAGCGTTTTTCTTAATCTGACCAGCATAAAGTGCGCCCGACTAACATTGGAATGTGACTAATAATAGTTGTGTTTGTGCATCAGATTAATTAACCAGAGCCGGGTGAATCTAAAATGCGAAACGCGAAATGCGAAAGTGCGAAAAATTTCGATGACTAACATACGAAAATGTTTGCGAATCAAACCGGTTTAGATTTGCGTACGAGACGCCTAATCTGCGAAACGAAAAATGCTTAAAATATTTAAAATTATTTTGAAATATTTTTTTCAATCTCGGGCGTTCCGCGTTCGATAAGTAGGTCGACACATTCTACTTTGATCAAAACTTTCAAGGTATGACCTATTTACATAAATTTAGTGTGTTAGAACGTGTCGGCATAAAGACGTCTTCAGCTTTGATTATTTTGTGTTTCGTCTCGTCCGCGATTGACATCGTCGTAACGTGTCAACCGAATTATTGAACGCGTTTGCAAGCTGATTAAGCATGAAAAACATTCTAAAAATTAATTTAAAAATATTTTTTTCGCATTTTCCGTTTCGCAAATTAGGCGTTTCGTCGGCACTTCTAAACCGGTTTGTTTCGCAAAGATTTTCGCATTATAGTCATCGAAAATGTTTGCACTTTCGCATTTCGCATTTTAGGCGGACCCTCAATTCGCAACTATTTTCGCATTTCAGGCGTCGAAAATTTCCGCTTTTTGCAACCCGCATTCCGCATTTTGGGCGGAGACTACCTAACCAGATTTGACCTTAGGGGCTGCGCTAGTGCGCAGCTTAAATTGAAATTTAGAAGAAAAAAAATGATAACAATATTTTTTCAACGTATGGTTTAGGGTTAGGGGTTAAGATAGGGTTAGGTTAGGGTTATGGTCACCTAATTAAATTTTTATATATTTACGATTTTTAAACCATTTAAATTCCTGCTCGAGCGCAGCCCTAAGGTCTAGACCGTCTAGTCCTAACCAGACGTGAGCGATAAATAGTGAGCTCATCTTTCTTACAAACACAACAATCAAGGTAGGTTTTACAAACCCGTTCAATATAGCATCGGACCCGTTCTCTAAATGTCTGCAAGTCCGGCAGTCCGGCAGCTTGATCACGTGACAATGAAGAGCCGGCAACAATTTTATTCATTGTAAATAATAAAGTTTCAAAATGTTTACAAATTGTTGCAAGTTCTTTGAACTTCTTTCTTTTCATTTTCTTTCTTTCCTCTTCCTTCTGTGAGTTCAAATGGTAGGCACCATCTCGTGGCCTCACCAGGTAGAGCCAATTTGACCAATAGTCTATAGAAGGTATGTGGATCCGACTGGCTCCGAGCGGGACCAGTCGGAACCAAACTTTGGTAGTAGAGGCGACCGGACCACCGGCCAGCTACAGCATGGTAGCAGCGGTGGGATGTTGTCAACATATGGCGAAGCCGGGAGTCGGCCAGCAGCTACGTACACTTACAATGAACTAACCTAACACAATAATACATAGCCTATCATAAACACAGCTTACTTGTACATAACATGACAACTTATTGTGCCTGACAAGTGCAGTATTACTAATTAAGTTCTTCAATAATGCTTATAATTATAACGTGCAACAGCTCTAGTGCCATCATCACATCATTAACACATGGTGAGCGCGCGGACCGTCCCAGCGCCCTGCACCTGTGACGTCTCACTCTGTCCAACCTGATGTTGGCCCCTGGAGAGTGGTCAATCAGCTTTACTGTCTACATTGTCAGCAGCTGCATGCCATGACCAGTCCCCAGTACTACTCCTAAACAATTTGCACATTCAGTGTTTGACACGACCATGGGCACAGGCAAAATACATCACGAGTAACATAAATACACCGAATAACAAAACACGTCAATATGTATTAATTACATATGTCACCTGCAGGCATTTCAGCTTCCCAATTGTAGTACATATATGCCCTATAGACCTATCAAAAGTAGGCCTGCTCCAATTAATGCTTATCGAGGCTATTCTTGAAACTGTTTACAGAGGATGCTCTAACGACATTTTCAGAGAGTGCATTCCAAAACCCAACAACACGCGTACAAAATGAGTATTTTCGTAAGGCAAGCCTGGGTCGGATATGCAACAATTTCAAGGAATTACCACGGGTTCTAGCATCAAGATTTCTAGTTAATGTAGGAGTATAGTATCATCATCGTAATAATCGTCTACAATATTGTAAACTTCAATCATGTCTCCTCTCAAACGCCTGAATTTTAAGGTGGGGAGCTTCAAGTGCATTTGTCTTTTTGGATAGGATAAAGATTTACACGTTTTTACTAATTTTGTTGCCCTTTTCTAAATTTCTTCTAGTCAGTCAAAATGATTAATCAAATAAGGGTTCCAGACAGGGGCAGCATATTCTAGATGACTGCAGCGAATCATCGTTTTGTAAATTAGAATGAAGGTAGAGTCAGTGGCGGCGGAAGGGTGTGCTGAGTGTGTATGCTGAGTTTGTCTCCCCGCCAGAGGCGAATTTTTTTTGGGTGTGTATGCTATGGCATACACAGAATTTTTATTAGTGTGTATGCTATAGCATACACAGATATGTTATTATTGTGTATGCTTTAGCATACACAAAAGTCTATTTATGACATAGAAATTGTCATTATCATGTATATTATAACCTACACAAATTTCTATTATTGTATTTGCTAGCTGTAGTAACCAATTCCTTCGTGTTGATAAAAGCAAAACCGTAGCATAATTATACAAAATATTTACTGCAACAAACAATGCAGTTTTTCTCATCATCATTGGTAGGGCTACTCGAGGTAGGCCTATCTGCCTTCTGGTAGGTTAATGGCTCCCAATTTTTCAATAAATGTCTTTATTCTACTCTTGTTCCTATGATTATACTTATTTCAATATCTGTAGCGTGTATATTTTTAATTGAAGACTTGTTTCTCTCCAATCATTCTGCCCTCAAAAATATATCTCAAAATCTTTCTCGACATAAAATACACACAATCCAGTTGTTCTTCCTCTTCGTCTCTGCAAAAATTTCCTCTTTCGAACAGTTTTAACATTTCTTTGCTCTTTTCTACATGTACTTTCAAGTTGTACTTTCAAAAAATCCATTCTGATCCATTTCCATATCCAAACTTCAAACATTTCTTTTCCCTTGGCTTCAAGTTTGCCTTAATATCACATTTTTACATGCATACAGTGCCACTGATCAAATCAATGTATTTACTAGTCGTTTACTTAGACATAGGTCCATATATTGATCGTTTTTCCTATCTCTCAGTAGAGACTGACTCAGACTGACTAAGACTCTTTTCCTGCAATTGTCTCAATTCTGATCGTATACCTCCATCCTACCATCAACCGCCCTCCGATATGTAGTGATGTGGTTCTAAATACTAAAATGCTGACATCTGCTCTACTATTGGTCCATAGGCGTACATATGAATCTGAGCAGCCTCAAAAAACAATAACGCTGCATTGCAATCTTTCGATCGTCTCGACCTTAGATTTGGTGGTTTTGACATAAATGTAATTAAATAATTTGTTGCTTTTCTGCCCCATGGCATCCATCAGTTTCTACAGTTCAAATCATGCATTGTAGCCTTTCAGCGACACTTATACTAGGCTCATGAATAATGCCCAAATTACCCAAAATAATATTTTTAATTCACTATATCTAATTCTTAAATATAGACTACTGCACACTTTTATTGAGACAATACTTACTGCATTTGATAAAGTTCCTCATAAGAGATTAATATGTAAAATAGAGGCGCACGGTATAGTGGGTGAGCTTAGTAGTTG
>JAQFYQ010000310.1:0-18474 GCA_034694885.1 Buchholzia appendiculata | reverse complement strand
CGCTCTCTCGCTCTCTTTATTTCTCTCGCTCTCCCTTTTCCTCTCATTCTCTGTCCCTCTTTCTCTAATTCTCTGTTTCTCTTTCTCTCCCTTTCTCTCTATCTTGCTTTTTCTCTTTCTCTCTCTCTCTTCCTTTCTTTCTCTCTTTGTTCTCTCGCTCTCTCGCTCGTTCTCTCTTTTTCTATCGCTCTCTTTATCGCTCTTGCTTCTCCTCTTTTTCTCGGCCTTTCAGTTCTCTCTCACTCTCGTCTCTTTTTCTATTTTTCTCTCTCTCTCTCATTAGTCTCAAATTGACTAAACTGTCTCTTTATTAACTTTTTGCGTATGTTTCATATATGAAATGTAGGACGGAAAATTGTAAGATTGAGGTGAAGATGAACAGAAAGTCATCGGAAAGAGTGTCATTTAGAGATTAATTACCTATAGATCTTCCAAAAGGAAGAGCACTATTCTACGATATATCTTTGAAGCATAATGGATGCTTATTTATATATTTTACTATATTATTTTATACATTATTTGCTTATTTCTATATTTCACTTGCAATACTATATGTGCGGCATAATGTGCCTCTCGAATGTACTCAGTAGTGTAGTCGTAGGGTATACTGGGTATACGGAGCATACCCACAGCAAATTATTAATAAGCTCAGTCCACTTTATGCAGAGAGTATACCAACGGAGAATACGACAGTATACCCACAGTATACACACTGCTTTTTTTACCACAACACCACTGAATGTACTGTATATGAGAAAATAAATTAAATTGGGATTTCTTCTATTTTATTATTTTCTTCTTAAAGTGAATTCTTTTGTTCTACGGTTTATTGAATGTAATCAAATAAATAAAAGGAACTCTATCTGTTTATATTTCAGTTTTTGTTGCTTCTATGCAGCCAGGTGATATCAACAAATTCTGGATACCAGACGTGTACTTCCCCACAGAGAAGGGAGGCAAGCTTCATGACATCACGATACCGAACAAAAGTATTAGACTCTATAAGAACGGAACCGTCAGCTATTTCATCCGGTCAGTCGTGAACAAATGCACCTGTTGTATTTGTTTATTTATTATTTCTGCTAGGATCTGCTTCATTTTATCTAATTCAATTTTAGCATTTATTAAGAGTATGAAATATGGAATATCTACGCGTGGTATTTTTATTTCCCTATCCTATATATGCCTAACGTTATGCATAAGGGAGAGGTGAAATACAAACGAGCAGCAGTCATGGTTCGTTCGTTATGTAGTGCATAGTCCAAGTTTTCTATTGTTTTACTTTCAAACACAGACTAGTATCCAAACTTGAGTTCTAGTACTCAAATCAGCGGAAGGCAAAGACAAATTTCTGTCATTCTGACGAACGGCAGATATAGGGCTTGGTAGGAAATATCTGATGAGCCAGGGGTAAGGGTTGGGTTTCAGAGGGTCGGAATACGTTTTAAATTTTAAAGGGGCATGTTAAGCGAAGAAATACGAATGTTCCTAACTGGGTGTGCTTTAGGTCGTAATATATATGTGTTATAAATGAAAGTTAATGTGGTGAACAGCGACAAGCTATCTAATGTTGACAAGTGTTATCCTGTAAGGCTGCAGTAAACATCTCTTCAACCCCATCCAAGATGGTTGGGTTTGAAAAGATGATAAAGATGACGATGCTAACATGAATTTTATTTAGACTGTTGTTTTGTTGATGTTACAGAGTTGCCATGGTGATGTCTTGTACGATGTATCTTCAGACGTTTCCTCATGACAGACAAACGTGCCATGCCAAGATCAGTACATGTAAGTACCAGTTACAAGTAGCTATAGTCAAGGTACAACTGAGTCACTGACGGTACCCGTAATCAAGGTACACTTACCAGTGGAAGTTGCATTTTCAATAACATTCCTCGGACTTAAGAGTATTTTATTGAAAAGTATAAAAACGCATGATCGTTCAAGACTTGTTTACAAATTCTATTGACCAAAGAATCAATGAGTCCTCCGCTATTGTTCCACTTACCTCGATGTTAGATACATACAAGTTATAAGGCTGAAGTGGAGTTTTAGTTACCGACTGACCCCATTTGAAAATATTATAGACGAAATTTTTGGATGTGGTATATCGGTATATTCTACAATATATCACGCAAATCATGGCCGTAGCAAAATGGGAGGTATAATTGCGGGTCGAAGCCCCGAGCCCAATATTTGTTTATTTATATTTAATGTAATTTTCTTAAATTAAGGTAGTTTTTAAGCTTAACCCCCTCATCCCACCTAAATGAAAATATTGAAAAGAAGGTCGTCAGTTATTTTTTTTAAAGTCTAACCCGAAATAAATGACTTTCTCAATAATTGCCTGATCTAAATAAATATACAGTTACAAGTTTGAGCATGAAATTTTTATTGATTAAGTAGTATTCTTTATTTATTCTGTCTCTGAATTCTGACTTCCGCAATTGTATTTTCGCTCATAAAAGCTCGAAATAATTGTAATTCGTTTCTATTATTGCTTATTTTTTGTTTCTCGTTTTATTGTACTGCTACCATATCTGTACTATGGTGAAATAACAAATAAATATAGATGGTAAATCAGTTGTTATTGTTCTGCCTGCTTCAGATTCGTACGACTCGAATGAGATCCAGTTGATATGGAAGGACGACACATCGATAGAGATGAAGTACGAGGAGATCAATCTGCCGCAGTTCCACCTACTCACGGACCACATTTCACAGGAGGATTGTCATGAGGAATATAAAACAGGTGTGTGATTTCTGTGTGATTCATCATTTTATCAGCTTCACTTTTGATTAAAATTAAATTATTGTATTTGCTCATTCGAAATTGGAGCTTGAATGCATAAGAAGCTACAATACTAATTTTTATTTTCAACAATTCACCAATCAGGAATAAATTTCATTAATGAGTTTAACAAATGTTTGGTATATTCAGTGAAATAATACCGGTCACGCCTGCTATACGTATTTCATATATTTGAATAACCTATGAATAGACGAGTGTCATAGGCATGAAATGTGCTCTTTCTTTAATTAAAACTGTAAAAATGAGCTCTCTAATTAACTCAAATGGTCTTCGTCCATTTTGTATGATTATCCCACCTACAGATTTAGTCAGCGATGCAACTCATTTAATATTAATGCAATACAATGGATATTTTTATTAAATTAATAAATATATATTAATATTATTATGTGCACGATGAATATTTATTTAATTGAGCCTATTATCAATGATAATTCATTATGTGCATGACAATATTATAATAGAATTAGTCTAAAAATAGTTCCTCCATCTTCTGCTAGGAAATTTCTCCTGCCTGCAAGCTACGTTTCATTTCAAGCGAAAGGTCGGATTCTTTGTCCTACAATCCTACATACCATCCATCCTGATCGTGATGCTGTCCTGGGTAGCGTTTTGGATCAATAAGAACTCTGAACCAGCTCGCATCACGCTAGGTGTCACCACGGTACTGACGATGACGACTCAGCTGACGACATCACGTAGTAACTCCATGCTGGTGTCCTACCCGAAGGCTATGGACGTCTGGTACTCGGTCTGCATGTTGTTTGTGTTCGGTGCGTTGCTTGAATACGCTCTGGTCAACATCAGCGTCAGGACGGAGAAGAAACGAGACGCCGGTGGCATCGAGAGTCAGCCTTTAGTAGATGTGGTAAGATTGATTTGTTTTCATCATTAGTGTTTCTAATTCAAAAAGATGTTGATATTTCTAAGGCAAATTTGGGGACAGGAAGATGCCGTAGCTTTTAGAAAGTGATGTGGTCCTTTAGGTTAAATATTTCATAATTGACATGCGAAAAGCCAAACGGATATGTTTGTTTCTCAAGCAAATATATGGCCTGGTCTCCCCATATTCTAATATTCGTTACTTTACTTAAATTGCTGAGAACCTTGGCTCGCCAGGGAACTCAGTATTGTAGCTAGACATTGCAATATGCAAGAAACTTATCTATCATGTGACTGATATATCAGACTAATCTTCTTGTAGTTGTTTAAGAAAGAACTTAAACTCACTCCTACATTTAAGGTAAATGACTCAGCATGCATCGAACGAATTTCCTTTACCACCTCTTTCACTACCATATAATCTGAAGTCTTCATTTCTTCACTTCTGGCTTTATTCACTTCACTTCTATTTATCAAACCTCATTATGAAAAACAATGACGAAACAATGACATTATTTTTAAAAGTAACACAATATATTTAATTATGAAATTTTCACATTTTAATAAAATGTGCCTTAGAGCAGCAATTTTTTGGATCAGCATGATCCATCCATGCGACTATTTCACATGGGTACCATTATTTAAGACTTATCAGTGCTCTAGTGTGGATAATATGAAACATGTTTCGGATGGTTTAGGAGAAGAATGCAGATAGAGGGACGCCATCGAAGCTGACAATGCCGCTGCATCGTGTGCGGAACATGTGGAGAGCCTCGGTGACGTCCAAGGGTATCGATCACTGGGCTCGGAGAATCTTTCCCCTCACTTTCCTCATCTTCAACATCATCTACTGGGCTGTATATCCCTCTATATCTTGAGCTTCCTCACGAGTTGTTGTAAACATTTACGATTTGTCTGTTTGAAGTTGTAGTTGGTTAGCAAATATCTTCATTGCACCTACAATTTTGTTGAGGTTTCTTGGCAAAGCAGAGTACGTAACTAATGCATCAAATATAGACGCATACAAATTGGACGCCGAGTTAATCGAAGATAAATTTTTGTCTTATCGAGTTATTTACCCGAAATATAAAGTGAGAACTGCGTCCACGGGTAAAAAGCTTGACCTAGGATTGTTTGATTTTAGCTTGTTTTCCACTGTTGATGTTTTTGCAGAGTAATTGAAATTGTATTTATTGCGGCTGCCTTCATCGGTCTTCCATTACGTTTTGAGCACAGGGTAGCGACTAGCGAGTAGAACGGGTAATTGATTCACTGTAAACATTGGTAATACGCGGTAATTTTAGATCTTTCCAATTTACCGCGTTAAAATGAGAGCTTTGGCGTTAATGTTTGCTGCGCGGGAAAAGGAAGCCGATCTGCAATTTGCGTTTACAGGATATACGATCACAACATGTCAATATCTAATATAAGATTGTTACTGTTGAATTAAAAAAGGTGTCATATTGTTTTCTCAAACATTGCTATCGTGATTCAATTTTACTTCTCTTTAGATTAGCATGTTTAATACCAGATTTTGACGGTGAGGGGCCCCTTGACCGATGAGGTTTTCTAACAAAATTGAAATATTTTATTCTTATACCTATAATTAATTTACAATCAAACCAAATTTGTCAAATTTAATGACCATCGCTTCACTTTCCCCCTCCTCAAAGTCCGCCATTTGTATGAAAGTAATATTGATCACATATATCTTATCTGCATCAAATTTTACTGCGTGGTTAATATTGTAGCTGTATGTTAATGTAAGTAAATCTAACGTTCGGGAAAATGTTCATAGTTTGATTTGGTTGATTTTTTGTGGAGTGAAACTATCAGCTTATGTTGTATTATGCCTTGGAGATAAGTAATCATATATCTATTATGATTAGAGAAATAACTCTGTGCATGATCCTGCGCACGAAAACGTAGATATACAGCGTTTGACAACACTACTGGCAGTAATTAGGTCTACTTCATCGTTCCTGCGGTTTGCGATCCTCCTCTGACAACCTAAAATGGAGGATCTCTGGTTTTTTAAATTTTAATATTGAATATATATTTATGTCGTTTTTGTCTTCAATAAACGATGATGATTATGATGACGCTTCCTTATCTCACATGAAATTAACAGTGCTTGCTCGCTTTTGGTTACTTGAACCACTGGTAGCTTAATGATGACTCTACTAAATTTTTGATTAGTTGCTATCTATCTCAAATTGATTTTTTATTCAAAGCATTTCTATTTATTTATTATCTGTTTCATTCACCGCGGCAATAATTATTGCATCGCTTGTCTCCAGGACCACATGTGAGTGGTGGACAGTCCAGTAGCCAGGATTTAATTTTGGGGGTGACTTCCGAAATTTTGGAAGACTTATTGAAACTTTTCATTTAAGGGTAGGGTGAGACACAAATCGACCTTTCAAGAAAATTACTCAATACATACATTTGAAGACAAAAAAATCGTTTAGGGGTCTGACCCGTAAATCACTGGTGGTAGACAAACACTATCAACTGAACTGAGCCTAGAATCCTGTTCGGGTTAAAATGAGTAATACATGCTATAAATGCAGTTCCTGCGCAAATCCTGTTCGGGATAAAATGAGTAATACATGCTATAAATGCAGTTCCTGCGCGGATCCAATGAAGTGTTTATTTGAATGAAACGCCATGATGTTATTTACAAATATATCGGATTGTAATTGCAAATGGAATTTAATTAAACTAACTCGAAAATGCTACAAACAAACAAATTCTTAATGTCAAGGGGCCGTTCAAATATGACGTCACACATTTTTTAGCAGTTTTGGCCCTCCCCCCTCCTCCCCCCTTGTCACGCACTTTTACACCTCGCGACAATGCATTGTCACACTTGAACGAACCCCCCTCCTCCTCCTGCGTGACGTCATATTTGAATGACCCCTAACATTATATTCGAATGGTATTTGCTTCCCATCATAACAAACACCGCTTCTCTTACCATTTCTGCTGAGGCACACATTTATTCATTTATAATCCGATATGGAATTTGTTTCTGTTGCATTTAGTTGCAAAATACAATACGACTACTGAAACTTCCGTCTTGAATTTGTTGGCATTCCATCAAATACTAATTGAATAGTCACATTTTCAATGTAAGTCGAAATTTTATGAAATATAAATGTAGTACTGTACAATCAATCTGTGATATTGGAGTAACGTTTGAGAACTTGCAAATGAGTTCTTCAGGTAATTTTTCACTGATCTGACCCTGCAATCCTAGGCCGAGATTCGATGAGCATAGAATTCATTCATCAATATCTCAATAGCACAGATATACAAAAGCAGATAAAGTATAAGGAAAATGAAATATTTAAATATCAATAAACTACAATATAACCGCTAGAAATCTTGTTCTAAAAATGCCTATCTAAATATGCATTTTAGGTATAAGTTTCAGAAACACATACAATTGACTACCAAAAATAACTGGATTTCAGGAAAGGAAGGCATCAATAAAGTATATCGGTAAATTAGCAGCTTGCTGTTGCTGCACCTGTTCCTGATAGCATCTATAGCAGCAGCAGCAACAGCAGCAGTAGCAACAGCAGCAGCAACAGCAGTAGCAACAGCAGCAGTATCAGGAGTACGTCAGCGGCTAGTTGCTGTGTTGCGTTCAGCTGTGGAGCGGTTTGTTTGATTGAATATAACAAAGTTAGTTTCAACACGAAACTGACGTGAACTACTTGAGCGAGTAGCGGGTTCTTGAGTGAAGAACTGCTGTCAAGAACATAACACAACATGTAAGTAGCAGATGGTTTTCATATTGCTATCAGTTGATTACTACACTTTATATTTAACTAGTATTGAAATGAACGAAATAATAGAGGTAACATGTTTTTAAAGTCTGTGAATAAGTAATGCTTTAGATATCGCATCCAAATGCTGACAAACAGAATCTGATGTTGACGGGTGTTTTGCGTACGGGGAAATATTTCCCTTCTTACAATGTCCATAATTATGTAAACACTGAATTCGTTTATTTTGTCGTTTTCTTCATTGTATATTCACACTTATGTAATTGTATGTCATGCACTAGTTTGTATGTGACCTCTCTGGTAGCCGTTCACAACTCTTTGTGCTTCAGTATAAGCAATGCAATGCAGTAAAGTTTCCAAGTAATCCTATCCTGTTCAACGTTGGTTGTGATTTGCAATGTTCCTGGATGATTTATATAAAAATAATTTTGTATTGTGAATTATTTTCTATAATGAACTATTTTGAGGTATTTTGAGCATGTTTTTTTCAACTATGGTTTATTTTTCTGTGTAATTGCATTTTGCATTGTTTGTTGTTGTTCACTGAGTTGTGAGAAATAAAAACTACTACTCAATTTCTCAATTAGCTCAATTGTTATACTTAGCGGCTGAGCTGTGAAATTATTTGTTTATGTATTTATATTAATTAAATAGTGTAAATACTTATACGTAACGTACTATGACTAACAAGTTAGGCATCCATACTATTAGTGTAAGGAAAGGTGCATGTAAATCCGAACATTCATGTACAATTAGGCGCGCACGTCGGGTGTTGCTCCACTGAAAAGGTGCCAGCGTGACTTGTCACACTAGTTACATTAAACTGTTGTGGAATACGTGGGGGCCCAAGAAGTGGTACATCGGGCATCCTGTGAGCACTTAGCTGAACTATGTTGTAAATTTAGGCAGTACCGGTACTTTTGGATTGTTATACTATAACTTTGGTGCTATTTTTCTTTGTATATCTTTAATTGTCTATTATATTGCACTTTCGCTTCAGCTGAAGTATATGTCAAGCTCTCAAAAAGAACGGTAGTGCGAGAAGTATGTGAGGTGAATGTTGATGACGACGAGAACAAAGATAGCACTTGTGCTAAATGTCAAGAGCAAGTTGCTACGACTGATAAGGGTCTGGCTTGCGATATATGTGAAAAGTGGTTTCACATTCAATGCGTGAAAGTCACCATGAAAAAAGAGATGAAGATTGTGCACTGGTTCTGTCCAGAGTGCGACGAAGCAACAATTAAAATAGGCAAATCTGTGCAATCATTGAAAGCAAAACAAGAGAAACTTGAAGCAGAATTTAAATCTTTACGCGAACAAGTTGCCAAGTATCTGAATGCTGTTAAGCATCAGCAAACAATTGCAATTCAAAAATATCACAGAGATTAAGTCAGACTTGGGAAATATTAGGAAGCTTAAGTGTGAAAAATATGAAATCTGTGCAAGATACTCAGGTAAAGGTGTTGGATGACATGAAGTCAGTTCAAATACACAGACCAAGCTAATTGTCGACTCAGATATAACTATGGGCGTGTTCATAAAGTCGGTCTGACGTGCCAGACCGTGTCAAACGGCCAAATTATGCGTTCTTTTATTGTGACTCATTTCTGCTATGTTTACAAAAAAACTTTTAAATAGCCTCTCTCTCTCTTGCAGTCTTTAACGTGGATAACAAAGTAAGCGTCCGTGCAGGAAGCTGACCGTTAGATCTAGATGCAGGTAATTGAAGTGCAGTTACTTGATGGTCTTAAACATTACAAATATCCGTGTCGAAGTAGCTACATGACATAGCTACAATAAATCCGGCTTGTTTTCATTTGCTCCACGGTGCAGGAAACTCTACCCAGCTCCCGCAGCTCCAGCCTTAAAATTGTTGTACAATTCAGTACCGTAAACTTTGAAGCGTTTCTGACCAATTTGTGTTCTTGAACGAGTGTCGCTTGCAGGGCAAACGTCATCAACAACACTTATGAACTGCTTGAATGATGGGTGAATGTTGTCATTGTTGAAGGAGTCAATAAGCTTGATCACATGTTCAGATCTTCTCTCTTGAAGCGAGTTGAACCCCAGAGAAAGTTCAAGGGGTGCGGCATGGGTGTCAGCGGGAACTCCCATGATTATCCTGGCAGCCATTTTCTGAATTATGTCGAGCTTGGCCAAATGAGTCTTCGCTGCTGGTGCAAAGACTGCCGAACAATATTCCAGATGAGGTCGGATAAGGCTAGTGTAGACTAGACTCAAAAGTTCTCGAGGCAAGAATGGAGCCGCTCTTCTCAGCATACCCAGGAGGCTGTGGCACTTTCGAACGATACCATCAATACCCGGTCCCAGGGTCAGGTGTTGATCCAAAACGAGGCCGAGTAATTTCACAGTTTTTTCTGGCGAGATGTTACAGCCATCGATACTCATAACTAAGTTGTTTGGAAGAGTTCTGGCGGCCGATTTGAAAATGATCAGTTGAGTTTTCTTTGCATTAATGATCAGTTCTCGATCCTCACAATATCTTTTGACGTTTCCGTATGTAGTTGCAAGATTGTCGATGAGAATGTTGCCATCAGCATTCGAGGCGCTACTTGTGACATCCTCTGCGAACTGGGTGCATTAGGCGTTGGAGGCGGCCGAAAGATCTCTCACGCTGTCATCTGAACGTCACGTTCGGCTGTATTGACGACCTGTACTTGCAAGTTATTTAGCCGTCCCTTTAGTAGCGTCCTCGAGCTCCACACATAATTCAGGCACTGGCTCGGAAACTTCTGTGCTGAATAAACTTGTGGTAGTCATACGTAAATTTGGTAACTCCAATTTAGTATTTAACGTCATCTGACTCCAAGCTGGAATTGTGGTATCCGCTACCAATGAAACTCGACAACAACGCGTTTCAAATGGCCTGGCAGTCAATGAAATGCGCTTATCCGCAATAACTATGGCACCCGAACCAAAATCCCAACTGATATCGTTATCCTGCAACCAACGGATGCCCAACAGAGGGTCTGCAACATGCTTAGTAACCACGACCCTTGTACGAGTCGCGACACCGGACACATGCATGACGATATCTGCTTCTCTCAGGACCGGGATTGAGGTGCCATTAGCAGCCGTCAAGCTAAAGTCTGACGGTTCTAATCTGAAGCTTTTCATCAACCGAGCGGGTACCAACGTACATTCGCACCCGGAATCCAAGAGACAAGTCCATTTAACGCCTTGTACGGTCACTTCCAGGTACGCATGGCACTCCTCGTCACTGCGGTCCACCATACTCACTTCAGATTCCAACTTCGTTCCGTCGAAAACTCGGTGTCCTGCTCGACGTCTATTCCTCTTGAGCCTGCCCATGCATAGTATATATCGCGGTTGCGTATTATGTCTACCGTTTGAGGAACCTCCGTCGTGTCTCCGCCCTCTGCCTCCACGATTACGTCGTGCTCCTCGATGATAGGATGTTTACCCCCTTCCTCGCATCGACGCCTGTTTGGACGCAATGCAAGGTTCGAAATATTTTATACACTTTTGATCTCAGGGCTGGTTATCACCAAGTTCCTATGAATCGTATGGATTCTAACAAGACTGCGTTCATTACGAGATCTGGTGCGTATTAGTTTACCTAAATGCCATTTGGACTTTGTAACGCTGGATCTACAAGTTCAACGTCTAATGAACGTCACGATGTCAGGCCTGAACTACGAGATATGTCTGGTATATCTGGATGATATCATCGTATTTTTCGAAGACCGTGGATGTGCATTTTCAGCGACTGGAATTAGTTTTTAAGCGTCTTCAACGAGTAAGCTTAAAGCTGAAGCCATCAAAATGTCACATGTTTAAGACGAGTGTGTATTTTCTTAATACATGTGGTATCCGTGGATGACGTGCCAACAGATCCTGAAAAAATAAAGGATATAGTGAATTGGCCACGTCCTCGCTGTACTAAAGACATCCGGTCGTTTCTTGGCCTGTGTTCATATTATCGTCGCTTTGTCGGGAAATTTGCGGAGATAGCGTCTCCACTCCATACCTTGTGCGACGGGAACACATCATTCGAGTGGACGACAGATTGCGATTCTTCGTTTTCGCGACTAAAGACAGCACTGACAACGCCGCCTGTCCTAGCGATGCCAACTGACGATGATAAGTTCGTGTTAGATGCTGACGCCAGTGCATTCGGGATTGGCGCGGTTCTATCTCAAATGCAAGACGGGAAGGAACGTGAGATTGCATTCGCATCGCGAACGTTGTCTGGGCCACAAAGAAACTACTGCGTGACGCGACGTGAGCCCTTGGCAGTGATGTTCTTTGTGAAGCATTTCCGAGCTTATTTGTTAGGACGAGATTTTTTGGTTCGAACTGATCACTCCGCGTTACAATGGCTGAGGAGAATGGATCGAGTAGTGGGACAACAGGCTAGGTGGCTAGAGATAATGGAGGAGTATCGTTTTCAAGTACAACACCGACCTGGACAAAGACATTCTAACGCTGACGCCTTGTCGAGAAGGCCATGTCGTCAGTGTAAGAGATTCGATCCGGAATACCCTGTTGAGATGGAAGACGGAATATCTTTGATTGTGGCAGAAAACGACATGGGTCCAGAGATCCGCTATTTGACTGGGCATCATAACGCCAGTGGTATTTTAAAACCAAGTGGAGACATTTCGCTCGCTCGCCTCAGCACGATGAACCGACCAGGAGACGATATCAGGAGCGATGTTGACGAATTGTCGATAGTAAAACAACTAATTCAAGACGAGGTCACCAGACAACGAGGACGTTCCGTTGCGTCTTCTGACGCTTTAATTAAAATGGATCCCGCCGTGAAAGCGTATGTCGTCCAATGAGAGAGATTACGTCTAGATGATGGACTGCTGCTTCGGCGGTTCTGGAATCTGAACGGAGAAAGCTGGAGCGGAGGAACCTGGAAGTGGATCCCACCGAAGTGTCTTCGGGATCAGATCTTGCGAGCGTGTCATTCTAGTGTGGAAGGTGGCCATGTTGGGCTTCGAAAAACGCGTAAGAAGGTCCAATGCAAAGCTTATTGGAATAACTGGAGCGAGGCGGTTGATGATTACGGGACTGCTTGTTCCACATGTGCTAGGCATCACCGGAGCCTTCCCGGAAAGCAAGGAAAACTGACAACTCCTGTTGTCGCTGAGATTTGGACGCGCCTTGGGATCGACATCACTGGACCCCATCCACGGTCCAGGAACAAATATCGTTTCATCCTGACGGCAATCGATCATTTCTCGAAATGGGCATTTGCCATCCCGCTAGTAAGGCACGACGCCGAGTCCGTGTCCACAGCTCTAGTTGAGAGTCTTTCGCTGTTTGGGCTACCAGTTCAAATTATTTCAGATCGAGGAAAAGAATTCGAAGGTAAGCTGTTGCGAGAACTTTGCCACATGCTAGGCATCGAGAAGTTGCGTACGACGGCTTATAAACGTTCAACGAATGGAATGGTGGAGCGATTTCACCGAACGCTGAACTTTATGCTGTCAAAAGTTATACACGACAAGCACGACGATTGGCATGAGTGGTTGAATGCGATTGTCCATGCGTATAACACTACCCCTCATGAGAGCACCGGATTTACTCCATTCTGCTTGCATTTCAATTGTGAGGCTCGCTTACCAATTGACTTGGTTTTTCCGATTCCTGGGCAAGTGAATGATACAGGCCGTGAGAACACGTTGAGCGATATCCGAAATAAGTACGAAAGTCGCATCAAGAGGCGAGAGAGAATTTGCGGAAAGCTGCTGTGGCTCGTAAAGGTCGGTATGACATCAAGGTCCGGGAGACTAAATTTCGCGTAGGGCAGTGGGCGTGACATTTCTGCCTACGAAGGTGGATAGGTCGATCGCCCAAATGGCAGGCTTACTATAGCGGACCGTACCTAATAGTGCGGGATTTACCGCCGTTGAACTACGTGATCAAGAAAGCAAAGCAAGCCAATCCTTTGGTGGTACATGTAAACAAACTTAGACTGTGCCATGGCCCACATCCTGTGGCGTGGGATGAGAAGGTCATACAGGATTCTTCGTCGATCGATGGGGCACCGTGTGACAGAGAATCTTCAAGAAGAGGAAGAAGTCGAATCAGCACGTCACCAACTGGACTCAAGCGAACCAACAATCACCAGCCAAAGTGCCATTTACCACAGATTTTCTCGAAGCTAAACGCTTCCACAAAATGTGGATATTCCTCCGCTTTTGTTAACTCGCAAGCTAAGAGAGGAATAGTCTTACGTTACAAGAGCGTTTTCGATCTGTGTATTACCATAATGTGTATCGTTGCATGATTACTGACAGTTGTGTTGTTTGTTGTAGCGGTGTTTAGACGCAGAGCTATCTTTCTAAGATGGACGAGCAACGCCGATCGCCCCATGACGTCTTGAAGCTGGTGTCCGTCTCCGGTATCTGGAAATGTCCTATCTACAGTGCGAGAACCTGGACAAGCCGAGGGTGTCCGCCTACGCTCAGACACGTTCGGTTGTGGCGCATGTGGTGGAGAGACATGGGCTGGCCTTGTCAGGATTGCCGCCACGCGACGCTGGCCCGGGTGAGTGTTCACATCGCCTCTGCTGGCGATCTTCGTCACGCTGAACTTTATAGGAGCAATCAAAAACAACGTAACGACAATGCAAAGAGCAAGAAGGACTCTAAGGATCGCTCCAGGTCTCGCAGTCGGCACCCGGATGATGTCATGGGCGGATCCAGTCAGTCTGCACTGATGCTTAGCCCGTCGGGCGCGCACCCCGAACGCGCGAGATGCGAACATCGTGCTAACACCCAACCGCAGGATGATCCTTCCGCAAACCGGTTAAGACCGAGTCGAGACGGTCCGCATAAGCATAGTGACGGCTTGGATATGTGGTCTCAAGGGGTTGGCGCGTCGGCTGGTCGCTCAATAGATTCAAGCGACGGACATCGTCAGACGTCAAGGCGAAGCGAGCCGGAAACTTTCCGTGAGACGGATAAGACCGTCTCTCGCAAGAGACATCACCACGGCGATTCTGCTAACAAAGTCTCGGAGCGTCGTGAGGATCTAGAAAAGAAGAATTCGTCCACCATAGGCTCTCAGCGCCCCTTAGAGGTGGAGAGGATGACTAACGACCCAACTTGAGGAATATATTGCGAAGTTGCGATCTGAACATGCTCAAGGGAATAGCACGTATCCCGACGCTCACGCATCTTCAGTGGTCGCCAATCAGGACGAGCGTGGACCTAATCCTGATGAAGTGGAACGTGGTGTTGATCCGATATTGATCTCTGCCTCGATTACCCTGACTCACGGATTAATCCCGCAATCTACAGGATCGTGTCAAGCTACAATGGATCTTCCAGCTGAAGTCTTAGACCCGCCGTCCATTGACAACCCGGGCGAACCGCTCAACTTGTCCTTCGAGGTCGACCTGTCTGATGACCCAGTGGTGGGCGACGGGGTGCTGTTTGATGAGCTGGAAGACCCAGAAGAGGAAGCACCGCCGGCTAAATGGGCTGGGGATGGCGGTCGGCATAACTGGACGCGCGAGGAACCAATAATGCCAATGCTGGGGATACCCGGGAGGTCGTGCTGAACAGCGTTGGTCCTTGTGGCAACAGGGAAAGCAATCCGACCATTTTTGATCAGCCTGTTGTGATGCTGTCTAGATTAAAAATCCCGCCCATAAGATCCGTCAGGGTTCGTGCATCCGGTAAGCGCAAGTTGCGTGTATCTACGAAGGGGTCACCGCGGCAAAAGGACGAGTGCCATCGTCAGGGCTTCGACACCTTTACCCGTGATTACTGTTGAGACATCTCCCCGTGTGGTCGAGTTTTTGTAAGACTCTAACGCGCCGTCCATGAGGAAACTGGCACCTGCGACGGAGGTTATCGGTGGCGTGGCCGAATCAGCGAGGGTCTGCGAGGGAGACGTGCCAGGGGGTGTACACGCACGTTTCCGTTGAACCTAGTCTTCGGGAACCGCCAGAAGAATTTGCATCGGTGCGCGGAGAGAACACTGGGATCGAGCCAGTAACTCCCCGTGAGGTGGTTGTAGGTGGGGACGTGCCGTCCACTGTGGTAGACTTGGTCGCGACAACCGAGGATTTCCCAGCAAGCGGCTGGATATGAGCACGTGAGAGTGCGCTTCGACGCGGATGTCTACAGTCCGCAGACGAATTGGAAGGTAATTCAACGTCCTCCGCCCGTCGTCAACCCGGATGGAGGCGAGAGCGGCTCTGAGACTTTAAATGAAGTACGTGTCGTGAGTGAGAGGTCGCGCCCCGAGGTGTCTTCCTTGTGTTCTTCGCTGGACACTACTTCACCATCGTCTGATGTCCCGATTGGGAGTCAATCGGTTGCCGTGGAGAATCAGACAGCCACTCCGGCTCAGATGTCGAGGACGCCGCCGGAAGTTGTCAGCTTTGACTCTGCTCCAGCGACCGCCAGCAGTGACTGGCAGATGTTTCCATCAATGATGCCGGGAGAGTTGGTATGACTCATGACGAGAACGTCAGTCGCCATGATGGCTCTACCCCGTCCGTGGAGACCCGAGAGAGTCATGCCGGAGCTGGTTGAGTTGCTTCCAGGAGTAGATCGGGCTTTGCTACGGGAAGCTTATTCCATGGTAGTCCATACGCTTCAGCTGGGCGCGGTGTCTGCCAGAGCTTCCCGTTGGACGGGAGCTCGCAGCGCTGATTTAGAGGCCGTCTATGCCTGGTTTTCTGAGATACGGAGGTCTGTCCTGTAGTACGCCACTGCTGCTACAAGATGCTCGTGTTCTCCTGGACGTTTGCCTTGAACTTTAATTAACTTTGTTTTTGTTTGGAGAGCTTTGCTTTGTAACTTTACAGTGCACAGTGTAGTCTTATTTTTTGGTGCTATAGCGCAGTATTATTAATGATGTGTTGTGTCGGTGAAGACCCTTCTTTGGATTTTCATTTTGGTTAAATTTATTTACAGTCGGAGGCTGCTTGATCCGAGGACGGATCCTTTTCGGATGGAGCGGGAGGTAATGTAAAGTTTTTGCCACCCCTACCCCACTGTGGTCCCCACTGTGGTATCCAGGTATTGTAGCTCCTTGATTTCGGCCCCTTGATATATCGGTCTCGTGGCCACTGTCTTGTTGTCATGCGGTATCCGGTGAACCGTGACGACTTGTGCGTACAGCTGGCTACGGCCTACTCGTCTCCAGATGGAGCGAAGTTTACTTGATTAGGGTAGTCGGTCTGTTGCTTTCAAGAAGATAAGTCGATATGTGTTATTCGAGCTGTCTAATTTTCGTTCTACATAGTTCAGTTTGACGTTTTGAAGCTTCGTAGAATTGTCGTCTGAGTTTGGTTAATCTTTATATTGGATCTGTGACTGAGCGATAAGGTATTAGTAACTATTTACTTACGCTATAAAATTTATTGTTTTTGTTGGTATAATTTGTTGTAGTCCTAGACACGTTATGTTGTGTGCACATTTAATGCTTTATTAAAGGTTGATTCTTGAGTACGTCTTCATATCGATTTCTTTACAAAGCTTAGATGCCTGCCTGGTTTTAATAGTAGACTTTACGGAAATAAATTCTAGTAGTTAACTAGAGTAGACAACATGTTTAGGTTAACATTCAGTATTAGTCTAGGGCAAGAGTTAACGAAAGTTCTCACTAACCCTGCTAATAAACTTCGCCGAAACGAACCAGCCTTTCCTCATATTCTATGTAGCTGCGCTATTAGTGTAGATGTTGCAGTCATCGTCGTCCTGGTGAAACAGTCAGTGATGGGCACTTAACTACTTTTGAGTAGTTAAACTTTAACTACTTTTCTAATTACTTTTGAGTAGTTAAACTAAGTAGTTAACTACTTTTTGAACTCAGTAGTTAAACTTTTTTTGCTTAACTACTTTTCAGTAGTTGTGGTAGTTAACTACTTTTCAACTACTTTCGTTCCATGCAGCTGCAAATAATTTTTTCCAGCACACCATCTTCTCAGCCGTTTAATAGTTAAATGCACAGTCAAAATTAATCTAAAATTATAAATTGCTTATTATTAATAACATGTTTAGTTTCAGTTTACTATAATAGACACTATGCTTGCCAGTGATGTAATCAAGGCATGTTTCTCAAGGCAAGGCCAAGACATATTATTTCAAGGCCAAGGCCATAATATGGTGTTTGGGAAATTGGTCAAACCATGGCAAGGCAATGTAGTAAAGTGCCTCAAGGCAGCGTTGAGGCAAGGAATTAATCAAGGCCAATTAAGACTATTGAAGTGATATAGTCAAGACATTTTTTCAAAGGCCAAGGCGCTAGGCATTAAGGCATTTGGAAAATTGGTCAAGGCAGGGCAAGGCAGTGAAGTACCTCAAGGCAGCCTTGGGGTAAGACATCATGGCCAAGGACTACATCACTGATGCTTGCTATAAGAAGGAAGAAACTTTGCGGTTTAAAAATTATGAACTGAGCAAATAATAGTAAACAGTGTCAATTGCATTGTTGCAAAACAGTAAAGTTGTCAAATTTGCACAAATCAAGGAGGACATTTGCTCAGTTTTGGCCTTGGCAGCCTGACGAAAAACACAAGTTTCTCAAACATGATACCAGATAGCCTACAGCGCCTTGGAACTAGTATCTGACCACCAGTGCTGAACAATCTTTCTACTGCAGCACTAATTGGAAGTGAATCATTAAATTTCAGAAAGGCATTATGAAAAAAACGGAATTTTTACATTCCACTCCTGATGTAGCCTATTGATTCGACTAAGTGATATTATGTGAACTTATGAAGTCAAAAGATGAGTAGAACCAGTGCTTCCAGTCGGCTGGGTCATATTTATATTTAAAAAATTATGTCGTATGTTGAAAGTATTTTGGATTATCTGTATTTTATCTGAATAATCTACTCTTCTTCCTATTATAAAGTACACAAAAAATTTGCTTAACTACTTCCGAGTAGTTAAACTACTTCCGGTAGTTAACTACTTTTGAGTAGTTAAACTACTGTCTAACTACTAACTACTTTTGAGT
>JAQFYQ010000309.1:0-18485 GCA_034694885.1 Buchholzia appendiculata | reverse complement strand
GTCAATACTTTCATTCAATAAAAAATGATTCAACCATATGTACCACGTGACACAAAGCATCAAAGGTCAAAGGTCATCAATCCTGGACGCCAGGCATCAGAGGTCAAGGTCATTAATCCTAACTCATTGATTATTAATTAAAATTAAAAATAAATGATTAGTAATAATTAATATTATAATTAAATAATAATAAATTGATGATTAATAATTAATAAAAAATCGTAATAAAAATTTAAATAAATCATTAATTCTAGATCATCAAATATGCCTGGCATCACGTGACTTCTTAGAGGCCCATTCTTTTTCGGTTACTGCCAGTCCATTCAATTGGCCTATGAGTCTGAATGGGCAATTAGAGTAACTTAGCTATTGATTTTGCACAGGTGAAAGAACTCCTAAAATCAAAAATAAGAACAATCAGCTGATTCAATCCAGGTGTAGAGCATTTGATTGGTCAAGCGACTTCTATCCAGTTGCAGGGCCTCTGATTGGTCAAGAGAATTTTTATCCGGATAAACTAATATCAAGTGAGAAACCACTAGATTGCGTCGAAGAGTTTGCAGCAGACCGCCACCACCACCGATCGTGCTACCGGAACTGTCCTAATGACGACGATTTTCAGTAAATCGTTTCAACACGAAAAATATCGACAACCGACTAAATATAGAAACCAGAGAGAAACACATCGTCGATAATTGCAGGAGAAAAAACATGCTCAGACAATTATGCTGCTGCTTTCAGTATTGCCACAATTATGCTCACAATTTATGCGGCAAAAGCTAATTTTTTTGCTTTCGTTTATGTGTTATTTTATTTAGGTTTATGCCATTGATTGATTAATCTATTTGAAAATCAGTTGATATAAAATTGACAGTTCATTATTTTGTTGTTTTAAACTTTCAGTTGATATTGGATACATACGCCTGTTGTTTGGTAAAATCTAAGCATTAGGTTAAAGGCTTAACCGTCAGCGCTTTATTGCATACGCCTGCTTGGTAATTTTATTATCTTCTTAATTTTAGGCCGTTAACTTGAACGATATGTCCCTTAGTCTAATCACCAAGTCTACCGCATACTTAGTAAATTCAAGCAGGAAGTAAATGAATGTATAATTCAAACATGCTTTGAAACGATTTATATTTCAAACTAGCTTCGATTAAATCGTTTATTTTATTGCACGCTCATTTTACATTAATAATAATAATACGCAATAATATTGCGTATTATTAATTATTTAACATCATTTGTACAACGGTCGATGTGTTTGTAGAATATTTCAGTTTCACCTACTCTAATATCACTAATAATTGTCAAACCAAAAAAGGCGCCATGATCATCTGACCATCTTAGCTGACAGGCCATTAGTTGCCGTTGTTTTTTCACAGAGTAAGTTTTACAAGGTTGTACAAACATTTGCAAAACGCAACGTGTTTGAACAACAAACGAAGCGATTCAAGTATCGATTCATAAGTGGTGCACTTTATCTCTTGCACAGATTGCTGTTAGACATTTAATCACCACGTAGATGAAGAGTATTTACCCACTCTGTAGTGTGACCGTGAGATCGAGAAGGGCAGGGGCGTGGGTGACTGTCACGAGGGACCCTCGATAACTCGGGTGTCCCGGTAGTTAAGCCAAGTGTAGCTCTTACCACTCATTTGTTCACGTAAGTTGGCGTAACGTGAAACAGAACGTTTGTCGCCTCACAGTTTGCACAGCAACTCCAGAACGCTTCAAATCCACCGATTTAGTAGGAGTATGAAAAGATAAATTTCTTTCATAACAGTTGGAATAAATGTCAAGCGACAGGGGCAGATGACCTACTAAATCGCTCCGGGTCTGTTTTTTGTGCTTTCTTCAATAATTTCAACAACATTTTCGCTGCTCTGTTTGGAAAGTCGAGCAACCTTTTTTGTCGGAGTTAGAAACGCAACATTTTTCACTAACGGCGCTGAAATTAGATTTACACGAAGCAAATGAGCCCCACGGGCCTTTGCATACACTTTCACGATTCATGCACGCCAGCGAGACTGTTTCTTTAATAACAAAATATTAGAAAATTAATAATTTCGCTCGAGAGATAAAAACATTACATGCACTGAAAAGCGAAGTACTTATTTTACAAATACAATGATGATCTGAAAGTCTCTGATACTTAATAATAACAAAAGAAATAGTATATTTTGAAACAATGAGAGCCATTTTATGCCTGATTAAAACCATTTGCCTCGTGTCAAATAGAACGAATATTTGGCTACTTGTGTATCAAACTACCGCTATTTACGAAATATTTGTGTTCATTACAGGTCAGTTAATGGACGTTACTGTAGTCCATGGCAGATGGCCTAAATCTGATGAAATTTTTCACAGTTGTGTCTTTTAAGTAAAAAATTGCATAAGAGATTAAACACCGGAAATGTATGAAGCCCATTATATTGTTCCTAATGAACACAAAAAATGTTCTAAACACATATATCGCTACTACGGACATAAATTGAAATCGCTGCAGGATAGCGTGTATCAACACAGCCTTGGAGCTTGACATAACTTAAGATTATTATTTTTACTTCCTGAATATAATAAGCTGAAGCTGTTTTTCTTAAAACAGCTTCTCTAAACGTGGCCTATCCTAACTTATATTAAACAATTTTGATGAAATAAATTAAAGCCGCACAAACGTAACGCTTCAGTCATAATCTTGTAGAGAAAATGAAGTCACGAATCTCACGATGCAAATTAATTACAGTTCATTTAAGTAAATGAAGTCGATGACGACAAATCACATTGCACTACATGTAATGCACTATATAATCTAAGGTACTGTATTGATATAGGATGACATACCTTCGGAGCTTTCATCTGCTCAGATTATCCGCTGTACTTTTGTCCAACGTTCGAAACTTTGAATGCGCATCACATCGCGTCGTGATCGCCACGCTGCATCAATGTAAGCTGTACAATCTCTAAATTCCCGCTGCTCGCTTGTATCGATGCTTCGACTGCTCTTTGGTCTCAGCTTGTGCTGTCAACTGATGCCCACACTGGACTCGACTTGATTAGTGTAACACAACATCGCCGAGTTCATTAACTGTCGCGAGTTAAGGTGCACTCACACCGAACCAAATGTCAGCAGAACGATACGTAATTATTCACGCATGTGTTGCGTAAAGTTGGTACGCACAAATATGTTAGAGGAATTGTATGATTGTTGCGTACATGATAAAATAATCGATTTATAAGGTTTACAACGTCAAGTAATTTATTGCTTTAAGTTTTAATTAAATCATTTATTGGAATTTACTTGGGTCAGTTTTTATTTATTTAATCTTGCGACATCGGTTTAGTTTAATTGTGGAATGGGCCCCACGTGTCATATGGATGGATTTCAATCTAATGTTTAAAACCGTAAAAACTTTGCCATGAATGAAACATCGCAAAGACCGAGAGGTGAATCAGATGAATATTAGGCCTAACAATCCTAAATCAGAATAGATTGAATTCAATTGATGCCAATAACTATTATAATGCAATTGTCTAATCAAAATATTTAAAATCATTAATTTCATATTTAAAATTGACAGAAAAAATGAATTAAAGAAAATATACTTGAAGTGCCTCATCGCCAAATTCGTTATCATTTTAATCAAGATTTTGAACCAACGCCAGTCAGAGGTTACATTTCTTTACCGCTCAGCCAGGTCGTGTAATTAGTAACATGACTATTTATTTTGTTTATAAAATTTGATGCATGTCACGTGACTGCACGCGTAGGCCCCTACTTTAAGCCGTGACAAAGACACAGCTTAATATCAGCCGGTGGACACCGGTCTCACACCGGCTCTGACTTCTCGGCGACTTCGTGTAATCATGAACTCCGACTAATTAACACATGGCGTTTTATCCTGCGCTAAATGTTCATCTTGAGCCGGTGTCGACACCAGAGTTAACACCGCAAATAGTTTCAAGCACGATTCTAACCATTGGGCAAGAACACAAACTGTTATCAATATGCTTGGATCACAAGCACCTGCACAGGTACAAGTAGAAGCACGAGTACAAGAACAGGTACACTCACAATCACAAGTGTACGTACAAGCACAAGTATAAGCATTAGTACATTCACAAGTACAACTACAAGGACTTGCATAAATTTGTTAATAGGTTCATAAGTACAAATACTTGAGTAATAAATACAAGTAATAGAGCGCCAAGAGTTCCTGCTTGATAACTACACAGTCTCTGTAGAATATTAGACATCAGGCTTCATCTATTGTTTGCAAATGGATAAGAAGCATTTGTAAAAATCTGTTGTGTCTAGACAAATCTAAGTAAGAGCGCTTAGCTCAAAGTACCAAGTAGGCCTAATATTACGGCAGCATATAATATTTCGAAGATCTAGAAAAGATTGGTGTTGCATGATATGAATTATTCTTTTAATTCCAAAAACTTCTAGAAGTAAGTCTTGCACATTGAAAGTTTCTCAGGAAAATTAAGAAAAATATCTAAGCTTGGAGTAACAGTTTTGACAGGCTATAACTTGGACGTCGCACATTGAATTTATTTAAGGAGCGACTGAAAAAGAGCATAGACCTATATAATTATAAGACAATTTTTTGAGTCTTTCGACCCTTAAGAATTTTTGATGGTCGTGGTCGTGACCAAGACCAAGACCAATGCTTCGAGACCAAAACGAAGACTAAGACCTTGGGGTTCGAGACCAAGACCAAGACCTTGGAGTTCAAGACCATGACTAAGACCAATACCGGCAAAAAATCGGTCTCGAGATCGCCTCGAGACCAAGACCAAGGTCTCGAGACCACAACTCCGGTAATGCCTAGACCCTAAATATTTGTCCAGACAATTTAGGGTGGGGGTGGGCTGAACTTTTGAGACGAACGATTAGCGTCATGCACAAAAAGTATTCCAGGAAATGGGGGGGGGGCTAAGCCCACCAAGCCCTTGAAGCGCCGACTATAGCAGGTACCACCAGCGTTTATACGGATGAGAATGGATAAGAAGCATTTGAACCCTCTTTACGAAGGTTTATGCCTCGTGCCACGACTTTTCTAGATAAAGGCTGCAACATGTGCACACAGGATCGTAGACATTTATTTGGGTGGTTGACAATTTGTGACGACCTTCTTTTCAAAATTTTCATTTCGGGTTTTTTACCTAAAAAAATTTACGACCTTTTTTCTAAAATTTCTTCACCAAAACATCTTAAATTTGAAGAGAAATAAATTTCTGGGAGGGGTTCAACCCCAACCCCCCCCCCCCTTAAATGCGGCCGGGTGTGAACACGAACATTGACATCAATTAAGCAGCCGCAACTCATTGGCAAAGTCCTGATCACGGAAACCGAGTCCAGGTGCGCACGATTCTGCTAAACAAGATGGCGGCGAATGATTACTTGTAGTTGACCTTTAATAAGTTGACTGACTGTAACGTATCCCTGTAATGTAACGTATCCCCTTACCGCGACGCGTGAAACCCGATCCGCATCGTGCTGACAATACTGTAGTAATCTACGAGCGGGCAAGATTCGGCAGCTCGGGATTAATCAAAATCGTGTAATCCGAGACGAACAAACATGTTATTCATATGTTTTATAGCGGCAGTAAACTAAGACTACACTCGAGACCGTTAGTAATTTGTAGTTTATGGAAAGTTTATTCACGATCTGTATTGGCTAGAGCTGCCTGGAGTAGTTGTAACGTCTGCGCCTCACACCCGACTGTTACTGGTTCAAATTCTGACTGGGATAAATACTCAGTGTCCAATTTAAGTTTTGTACGTAACCAATAGCAATCCGCTCCAACGGCACCAACGGAATAAAAAAAAATTGTACCAAATAATAATTGTGCGTTCATCCTTGGTTAGCCGTTTAATCATTCATTAACTGCAAATCGTACAGGAAGGCAATAATTATTGTAATCCACCTGTGGTCACCTCATTTTGCCTATTGGATCGATGGATTTATCACAGATGCTATCTCCTGGACGTATTCGGACAGATCATTTTCACTTAAAATAATAACGCCAGTTTAATGATGCTGGAATAGAGCGCATGCTGGTTATATATCTGGTTAATACTACTGTATACCACCAACACAGATGCACCTGTGCAATCACATCATGCACAGTGCAAGTCTATGATGCACATTTGTTTCACAGAATCAAAGAAGTAGAAACTAGGAGCACGCAGCTTAGCATCTTCTGCTACTCTTGTGCGAAACAATAACGTACTGCAATCTAATTACAAGTACGAAACTGTAGCAATTGAAGAGCAAAAATATTTGAAATTTCTTACACAAATCCCAACGATGTTCCACGAAAAGAGAACAAACTAAAAAGGTAACTTTTAGCATTAATTAAGCATCGTTTCCATTAGTTCTCTTTCTACTCGTCTCTCTGTCTTCTGTTTCAACAATCCATCTCGCGTTACTTTAATGATTAGGCTACTACACAAAGAATTCAGTTCGTCCTCTCCACTATCCAATATACTTCAGCCTACTCCCACATTCATTTGTCTCATCAAAATAATTGTCTATAACAGACAAACAGGGCTGTAGCCATGATTTCATTTCGAGAGGGGTCTTTGACTTCCAATTTTCAGTTGGGAATTTCCATTTTTTTAAATTTTCAATTGGGGGTTTGCGCATCCAAACACTTTGATGACCTTTAATCAATTTCCCCAAAAACATAAATTTTAAGAACAAATATTTGGAGTTTGGGTTAGAATCCAAATTAAGTCCCAAATTACTTTCCGTAAGGTGTTTATAGCGCAAATTACGGAAAGTGCAACACATTTTTATTAACACTATTTTTAACACATTTTTATTATTCTATTAACATTTTATTGACCATTCTGCACTCCTGTTTCTAAATTGCATGCCATGCCCTGTGCACAGCGATACACTGACCTTGAATGTCAGATAAAAATCAACTAGTCGACAACCAGCGAAAGAACGAGGGCTTTATAAGATATTAATGTATCCGAGAGAAATACACAAAAATTTAAAGCAACTAAGAACAAAAAATCAAGAGAACTATTTGCACATTATTTCAGTCTCCTAAAATTCTACCAGGGTTAAGTGGAATATATCGATATGGCAGATGCGTTTTTTAAATGCTCATACCAAGATTCTAGAAGCTCAACTGCTTCCAAACGAAACTGTACTGAAAATGTTAGCATTGATCGATTGATTGGTGTTTAA
The DNA here is from genome assembly GCA_034694885.1 of Buchholzia appendiculata. Taxonomy (NCBI): domain Eukaryota; kingdom Metazoa; phylum Annelida; class Clitellata; order Enchytraeida; family Enchytraeidae; genus Buchholzia; species Buchholzia appendiculata. Next base: position 11,269 of record JAQFYQ010000309.1, on the reverse strand, counting down.
TGGCACGTCAGAACAAATAGGCTATATTGTGCCTTCAATGGATAAAACTTCACGTTAAAATTCAGTTATGGTAAAAGTAAAAGATACAATAAATAGATAAAACAATAACAAATTTAAAACTGAAAAAGTTAGCACATACTGCATGTGCAATGTGGGCAAAGCTGGTAGTCTATGATACTGTTGTGTACTATCGCCATTGTTGGTCATTGACAGAGCATCTTTATTCATTAACAAATAAGGTTATTTGTTATGCCAGAAGCAAGAGCACTGGTTTAGACAAAGACTCTATAAAGCACAGTATGTTATTTATCACACTACAAAATCGAAGTAGAAACAAAAATTTCTGCTTGTTATTATAATCCGCATAAACATAAAACTTACATAACAATTTAATGCTTAATGATCTCAAATTAAAAGTCAAATATTTTAGGATAATTAGTATCTCAAATTAAAAGTCAAATAATTTAGGATAATTAGTATCTCAAATTAAGTCAAATATTTTAGGATAATTACTATGTGTAAGCTACCAAATCGAAAACACATACATTCATACCGTAGTGTGATAATTTAAATATTTGACAATATCGGCAAATAAAGTTTGCAATCAGACTGTGCATATAAAGGAAGGAATCTAATAAATAGTGACAGCTACATATTCTCAGCTATTACACACTGGACTACCAATATTCAGACTTTATAGAGAATTTGAGGTGCATCTATTTGCAATGTCTCTTTAAAGCTGCTCGCTGGGCTAGCGTTACAATAGACCCAGCTTGTTTCTCAAAGTGCTCAACAAGGCGAGTAGTAAGATTGGTGTCAGGAAGGGCATCCGGCTGTAAAACATTGCTTAAATAAAAATCCAAAACGTCTAATGAATACGCTCTACAGAGAATAACCACAGCTTGTCGACTCTCGTAATTATGCAAAGAAAAAACTTGGCAACGTCCAGCCTACCTTAATTAGCAAATAGTCCAGCCAACTTCAATTAGTAATTGTCTTAATTATGGATAATTCCAGTCTGGACGATTAATGACGATCAGGGTCGTATTTAAGGAGGGGGTTCGAGTTCCCCACCAAAAAATATTTTTCTTAGACTTTGTGATGTCTTGTGGAAAGAAATTGTAAAAAGGTTGTTAACATTTTTAGGGAAGTCAAACCACACCACAAAACACAATTTTTAAAAAGTCGTCAAAAATTTTCTACTTCTAAAAATTCCAAAGAAAGAAAATGCTGGCTACGGCCCTGATGACAATGATGACAAGAACTTTGGATCCATGAGGTAATTTTAATTTTATGAGGTAATTATATCCATCCAATAAACGAGCGATAACGATTTGAAATCTAAAATTACAAGGATGCAAACCAATGTACAGATGAAATGCACCAACTTTTATTTTACACTAACGTTCTTAATACAAGCAAGATTTTTTACGTCACACGATTTCAAATACATTTGTACACATTTCACAATATACGTAAGATTACTCAAATCCAACAAATCCACTTAAAGCAACTGTTGTTAAACTCTATCTTTAAACAGATCAATTATGAAAGACTGTCCGACTACAAGGTCACACACTTTGCTACCGCCGTACACTCGTCAGCGACTCGACGAGCAACTCTAAGTCCGGCACACAGATGAGTTTATGTCTCACGTGACCGAGCACGCTCATGTCACCGACCTCTTGCTCACCGGTACGTATACTCACAAGATCCTAGACAAACAACAGCAGCAGTAAGAGAGCTTCAGAATTACTAGTCACATAATAGACATGAATGCAAACAACGTGAATCAGATGGGTAACAAGTGAGAGACTCTAAGAAAGAGATTGTTGTTATTTTCACACGTGCTATATGCCATATGAAGGGAATGACCTTTGGCCGCCCACCCGTGCTCAACTGGCCTAGTCGGTCAGTGCCTAAGTCATGCGTAGTAATACGTAAAACAAATAACCATCGCCAGGACCTGTTTTTGGAAGTTTGGACAGAGCAATATCATCATCATCATCATATGCCATATGAAGTCAGCCATTCAACTGCAGCACAGTCAGCTTTCTGCTGTAATGCTCCCTGGTCAGTGCTCAATTGGCAAGATTTCACAACAACGAGACATAATTTGAGATTCACTGCACTCACCAGGTCCCATTTTTTAAGACAGGACGTTGCTCAGTCCTTGTTCTGTGCGAAAGTGGTTTAGCACCGACGATTACTGACATCGAAGTCCTGAGTAGAAAAAATCCTGGCTGCACACCGGATTAAAGGATCAAAAACCAACACGGAGTTGAGAAAGAAAGAGATGAGACCGTTGGAAGATGTCCACTGCAGTCAATAGCTACTTTATGATTAATGGTTAATTCCTGCACCCAGGTTATGAACTTCAATGCAATGGTGCCTACCCTAGATATTAGGTGCCTACCTAATAGTTTCTCTACAAATCAAGGACTATATCAAATGCCGAACGTTCAAGAAACATGGGATCTCGTTCCACATATGGTTCCCACAGAATGAAGTCCAAGATTGTGAAATTGTCATACGACTGTTGAACTCTGCCTACTGAATAAAGTGGAAAACCCTGAAGCAGTCGCTCTTTATATGCAATATGTCAACACAAATTTTTATTGAGATTACAATACTTGATCTTTAATAATCGGCATCTTGCTTGCCACTACCTATGATATAAGCTTACTTGTCAGCCATTTTCTCTGCGTTTTTAATAGGTTTGTTGATTTTATTAACAAGGAAAACAGTCCTATCATACGCTCACATCATACAACTGCCATTCAATTTGATTTTAAAAGACACAACAAAGAAACCATACTGAAGTTTTTGAACTGTGGAGCAAACAAAAAATCTGATGACAATTAAATGCAGCGACGAAGTACAAAACCAGGACTGATTGCAAAAAAGTTTTAAAATTATTTCCTCTAGAAAATTAATATCACGCACAAACAGATTAAAGATTATATTACGGAATTGAGATCCTACCTGTAGAAAAGTGACGGGAGCTCCATTGTTGACATCGAGTACAGTGTCTCCCAAAACCAGCTGCGTCAGACCGGACTTGCGAATCTGCAGCTTACCGATAAGCCCGTCCGAAAAGTCCGACAGAGAACAAGTATTTACCGAAGATGATGAAGCCGACTCCTATAGAGATTGAACAATGGATTAAAAATCATACGTAAAATCTAACCTTACATTATTAAATACATTATTTGAAGCAGATAATGGTGACCCATCACATTCTGTACAGTGTACAACTGTACACTCATGTACTAAAACTGATTGTAACTATCAATCAACCTCTCTCCATCTTCTCATGCATTCCTACATAAACACATTTAAATAAGATTCTATGATGATGATGATAGTGCTCTGTCCGAAGACAGGTCCTGGCGATGGTTATTTGTCTAACATATTACTACGCACGACTTAACCACCGACCGACTAGGACAGATGAGCACGGGTGGGTGGCCAAAGGTCCTTCCCGTAAAGATTCCATGCACAACTAGAAACTAAACAAAATGAAATTTGTAGGTTCACACTTAACAGAATCCTATGCACTGGTAACTTGAATCCAGCTGAAAAACAGCTCAACAATGCAGCAGCTACATAATTCTGCCGATATGACCATACACAAACATTGTTGACCTCAAATAAATGCGTTACTAAAATTCATCAGTACATGACCCACAAGGTTACCTGTTCAAAAGCAGGCGTCGTCTTGTTCGCGGTTGATTTGGAAGTTGTTGGAACGGATTCCTTCGCAGACGGAAAACCAGGAATGACATCCGGCATCTGGATCAGGATTAGATTATCGAAGGCTTTTCCTAAGGCAGAGAAAAACAGAAAAAAACTATGTCTAAAAAAAATTCCATCTCAGAATATATTACAATTCAAGATCAAATATAAACCAATAATACGATTCAGTGATTCCAAACGAAGGAGGCCATTTTATTTCTAGCTTATTGTGGTGCATTACGGCTGGCTTCAATCCAAATTGATTTAGAAAACTTCATGTGTAATGACGATGCTCAAAGACTAACTATTTACCACAAAAAATTTGGCATCCTTTTAGTAAATAAAGTGAAGGAAATACTGGCCACGTTATAACGGAAGTACACAGATATCAAATACTTGCTCGAGAAACAAAACAACAAAAAAGCTGCTATCGAAGATTCAGCAACGGTCAAAGCAGAACGAGAACGTCGAGAAGCGATACGACTCAAATAATACAGATCATTCGCTCACCCAGTGCATCGCTGTCGAGAAACAGTTGCGCTGCCTCGCTCGGTTTTGTCTTCGGCTCGATTCGTTCAGAACTCTCTTCCTTGGCAAGCTTCGAGCTGCTACTCTTGCGTGAGAATGAGTCCCTCGTATCTTCATCGAACAAAGGTTCTTCCTTGACTGGTTCACACACACAGCAGAACATTACATCATCACACAACATCACAGCAGAACATCACAACATCACACAACAACACAGCAGAACATTGCAACATCACACAACAATGGTGTACTCGACCTTATAAATTCTCACTTTGTATTTTACAATTACTAAAACGAAAATCGTTGCACAAAAAAAAGAATGTTAAAAGCATATTAATGAGGACTCTTAAGATGAAAACAAAAACAAAATGTGAACAACAAACTAGATTATAAAATCAACAATTTGTATTTGTATTTGCTTCGTATTACTCAGCTTTTGTAATTGTTTCATTAATGTTCATGCAGTATGCATTGTTCTGTTTACAGTTTTGAATCGAATTTACACTTGCAATAATGTGGCTCAGGGTAAATACAATAAAGATTGAATTACAATGAACAGTATCATTGTTCCTTTCAGAAAGTACGCAATAACTTGCATCCCTTTCTAACATTTGTACTTGTAAAGTCTCGCCCATGCTAATCCCTATACTCCACAAGAAATCAGAAGAAAAACATTATAATGCATAAATCACCATATCGACTACCATTTATACACAATCAAATCGACAATATGTTTACTTTTATCAATGAGTTTGAGTTCAGCGGCAGACGTCGAGTCATACAGTCGACGCAAGTCGCTGGACGCTGGAAGGAAGACGGGCACCATGCACGGATCCTTGGCTTCTAAATACTTGATGTCTGCAAACTAAACAGAACAACAGAGGATCAGAACTAAAACGAGAAGATACAGCGAGACAAAAATCACAAATCAATAAGATCATACCATAAGATCGCACATAGGTAAAATTCATAATACATAAAATGGATTAACGAAGCAACTATACAGAAATCACCGTCATCATCAGAACAGTAACCGGCAAACTACACTTTATTTCGTCTAGTCTAATCATGACTGTCACTAAGGACACACACGGCAACAGTAACTATTTAATACTTCAGATAACTTCAAATTACAAATCACAATTTAATCATAACCGCTTAACGTATAAACTTTGACAAATGCTGAAGGAACATCACAAATTGAATAAATAACTGCGAGTAATGTCCCACATGCATGAGCTACACCCGCAGAAAGCGACACGCGTCATCATTACTCATCCATCACTCGCATGAACAATCTGTCATGACCAGAATCTTTGTGCACACACAACATTAAACTGTCAGGAATTGGGAACAGAATACAAAATGCAAATACAACAGGAAGAACCTACCTCATCGCTCATGAGATTGTCAAGCCAAACTTTTGAGTCTTGCCCTTCCTGACCGTTATCTTCCTCCTTCTCTCGCTTCACCCTAAAACCACCTCCCCTCATCGAGTCATCGCCCCCACCTCTACCTCCTCCTCCACCTGACCGAAACGCCCCTGCAAACAACATACGCATAATACATGTATAACATTTTATAAATTTATCTGTCCAGTATGTCATATTAATTCTGTGAGGTCAGACGTTAAACCAGACTTAACTGGTTTTTTTTCAAAAAACTCGACAAGACGAGCGATACCACGGTTAGTCACAGAAACAGCACTCGACCCGTAAAATACAGCCGAAATAAATCAAGATGGATAATGTGACGCATGTCAACTTTATCATTTCACAAACTGGAGCATGCTACAATACATCGTCAATCCTCTGTGATGAATTTTCTTAATGATAAATAACAGATTCAGACATGAAACCCTAGAGTATGACGACGACTGATGCCAGGTGCTAACATACATTCATCATGTATGTATGTACGTATGTAAGATGCACTTCTAACGCAACCATGATGGTTGGCACTATGTGCCAACCAGCAAACTATCAGGCTGCTCGTGTCACGATCTGTAACCGAATGTCAAATTTCTGCTCCCTTCAATTCAAAGTAGCCGTATGATACACAGTATTGATAAACTTGAAAACCTCCCAAACGTCTCTACTCAATCCACGTTTAATCGCTAACATTGATATTGGAATAAATAGCTTTAGTGCTAAATTAGACGCGTCAATAGACATAATTCTGAATCTGAATAGATTTCTACATAATTTTGCACAACATTTCAGTAAAAAATATCTCAAGAGTCTGACTTTTGATAAGGGCAAGTTAAGTTTTCACATAGTCTGCACCATGCTAGACTTTTTCAACCTTATTTAATTACAGTGGCTACAATGTGCAAACTCCTCTGTGGCTGATTCCAATTCACCCTATTTTGATTTAATGAGAAAATATTCTGTTTGATTACTAACACATAGAAACCCACACTTACACTTACAATGATACCAAAACGAGAAATGTGGAAAACAAAGCGAATGACAATAAATAAACGACCTGCTCGAGCTCTGCCCGTCTCTTTGCACGCCTCATCGAAGATACCCTTGAGCTGGATGATATTCTCAGTTCCCCGCCCCCTACCTCCCCGCCCTCGACCCCTTTCACCACCCCTTTCACCACGTCCTCTCTGACCCTGTCTCTCATTGGCTGGCTGCGCTGTTGGTGCTGTCACAGATCTACGACAACACAAATGCAATGTATGGTTACGAAATACAATGTATGGTTTGTATGTATGAGACACATGTAAACAAATCACTCATTGATTCAAGTCAGATAGTGACAGCTAGCTAGCAGACAAGTATCAGCTAGTGATAGCTAGCTAGCAGACAAGTATCAGCCAATCACAGCTAGCCAGCAGACAAATATAAGCTAATCACTGCTAGCTAGCAGATAAGTATTAGCTGATCGCTGCTAGCTAGCAGACAAGTATCAGCTAATAACAGCTAACTGGCAGATCATCTAGTGACTGCTAGCTGGAAGAAGAGTGTCAGGCCAACAAGCAGAGCAGTGAGCTAGTAAAAGATATTGTCTAGTCTAAGAAAACAAATTATCTAAGATTACCGATCGAACATCTATCCAACAAGTGGTATGGTCAATAAAAGTTTTTAATTACAGCTCATTCAAACATTTCATGTCTGCATCAGAAGGAAAAACTAGACTTTTAGACTATCCATATACTTTTTCTTCAAAACATTCTACAAAGCATGTGCATACTATAAATATCTGGATAATATTCCTGTACAAAAAGTCTTAACAGTCTCTAATCTAGTCTGTCATCTAATTTACAGCCTTAGATCAAGTCTTCAATTTAATTTAATCACCACTGGCTCGAGAAATGTTGTAACTCTAATAACAATGACTTGCTAGAAGAGATAATTTATACGGAGTAGCCCAACTTACTCTGCCTTCGAGAGATCACGCCGGACAGGAATCGTAGGGGTAAAAGTTCGCTTTGGGACACCTCCTAAAGTCAAATCTCGCGGCTGTTTCAAAGACGGCAACCTACAACAATTTGAACGCACATAATTCATAGTAATTTGTACCCAACAGTGATCTGGTTTGAATACATTAAGTATGATTGCGGTGTTCATATGTATGGATGCAATTCAATATGACAATCAAATAATTTGTTTATGAAAAAGTGTGTACAGTTCTAGTAAGACTTTCAGTGACAGAATTGCAAGTTGGCAGTAGTGCATGTTGCTTCGATGCTCCCTCAAAACAACTACAGCTACAGGGTATTGATATAATTAAAACACATTCATAAATCATGTTTTGCTACAAGATTGCGAAATAAAGAATTCTACTGTTAATGACAAAGTTTTAAAATAAAACTGAAGTCTTCACAGGCAATTATATGTTTTTGAATATTATCGATAGACGCTTGAGAGTATTTCGCCATTGGTACTTAGCCATGTAGACAACAAAAACCAGATATGCAGTGCTCAAGGAGAATCGACAAAGAAAGCTGTAAATACAACTAACACACTCTGGTGCTGACTAAACAAAGCCTTAGCCCATTGAGAACCCAAACAAATAAGAACGGCAGAATCCTCTGGGGATTAAATGTTGTCACAGATGAAGAACAATGAAGAATGGAGGAAAGGAGGACAATAAACGAGAACCATATAAAAATTTAGTTGTGAATGATTGAATAATCTAATTAGTTATCTGTATGCTGCAACAAAGACACAAGCTGAAAGCAGGGAAACTTGAAGAGTTTGGCACCATAGACCTGCAGCAAGGCGCAGCTCCAATATCAATGAACAGACTCATAATACAAGAGCTTCATTTTTCACATTTTTTCAAAATTACTAGCATTTTTCTTTACACATTTCCTTGCATGATGTATTGACCCTCAAATCTCTCGTCTCAATATATATCCCTCTAACTCTGATATCACACCAACCTTCCTGGCGGCATCCCTCGTCTCTGTCCGCCATAGTGTCCATCGACAGAGCCCTCGTTGCTGGCCATTTCACTACGAGAACCTCCTGCAAATATGTACCTGTTTATACCATAACCATACACAACCATATATACATATCATAAACACAACCATATATATCATATATACACAAACCAAATACACAATAAGCATAATATACACAATCATATACACAATAATTGTACACACAATTTTTTTAAAGAGAACAGCTTAAAACAAGTACGGTATGTAACAATGAATAGCTATCATAAATTACTCATGATTCAGAACGGACAACCATACAATGACCCGTATGGATCGGCGCTCAAGAAATGTGGGTCCTGTGCCAAACGTTCCGTACCCCTCTTGTGGAACTATCAAGATGATGTTGCATACAGTAGAATCTTGATAATTAACAGAGTTGAACTGTAAATTAACTTCTCCTCAATTGACGGACACCTATGCTAGTCAAGTCGTTATGCCTAACAAATTTTTTATCACCGGATTTCTTTTCACAAGATTTGGTTATTACTGATGATTTACATTAATGACGAAGTATAAATAAATTAAAGTAAATATCACTTTGATGCATCATGTGTAAGTTATAAGGACTCCCCAAAATCTGGTAATAAGAAAAGTCGGTTGACCTTTACTTTAGAACATTGTATGAGAAATGGTAGGGTTAAGGTTAACTAGTCCTTGATTCTCTGTGATAAAAAGTAGTTCCCTTCCTTCGTAACGTAACACAAACAAATCGCATTCTTTGTGCTACTACAAAGTGGTATAATGAAATAGAAAATTATTTAACGAAATCTATGCTCACACTAATAAATAGAAAATATGTTCCATGGTCTAATAAATTAGTGAAATAAACAAGTAAATATTTCACACCTTACCTAATACTTCTATTATCGCTCAATCAAACATGATCAAATGAAATTCGAAGAAGTTGCAACAAGTTGGTTGGTTGGTTGAATCTTGTTTATACTCGATCTGATCTCCACATCAACGACTGTGCTCGGTAAGTTCTATTTCTGCTGTTTCTTTCAATGCTTGATCTGAGTTTTGCACCGCAGTACTTTAATTAAACAATTCCTGGTAAAGAACCGGTGGTTATTCTGATCCTCGAGGTTCTGTAGTGTTTGTTAATTCGTTTCTTGTATTTCCATTAAATCCGAGTTATAGATATTCGTCGCTATTGCAGCAAAGCTTCTTTTTCCTATGGTGATTCTTGCATTCGGCACTTCCAGCAGACCATTGGGTTTAGGCTGAAACATGTTCTTCAAGCTTGGATAAACTGGAAGGTAAAGCATAAACTTTCATGCATAACTTAAAGCTAAGCGTTAATCAACAGCTTAAAGCAAGAGCAAACATTCACGTCGGTGTTTTCTACAAATCGAAAGCCTAGCATTGACACGCTGGTACTACGTCTGGCCGGTTCATCAAGTAATTTCCAGTGCCTTTCAATTGTCGCTACTGCGAGTGATTTTTATCTACACTAATAGGCAAACCGACAGTTGCTAACACACAAACTGAGAGAGAGGCAGACAAAAAGACAGCAAAGTGACACAGAGACAGAGACATAAAATTTCTTGAAGTAAAACTAGACGACTATCACATTGGAGATTCTACAAGGGAGTGAGAGAAGACAAATGAAGAATAACATGAAACATGTTTTGTATGCCGTCGTCTCACGACTCGATGCGTAGACCGACCGGAACAGAGATGTTGCTATGGTCTGTGACTGCACGGCGGACCCAGCGGTTGAACTAGGGGAGGATAACTTTTCAAACATTCTCATGACCGGCGGTAGGTAGGGAAGAGAATAATCCTCAATTTTTGGAGACGGGGCATGGAAATTCGAAGACTGATTCAGCTATTTTAAAAACCAATTAAGGCAAAGGCCTTGGCCATTTTCATTTACCCGTGGGTCCACCAGTATGCTCTGTAAAAAACACATATTAAAGAAGCTTATGCTTATGTGCTGTAAAGTATATAAGCAGGTTATGCTTATGTGCTGTGAAGTACATAAGCAGCTTATGCTTATGTGCTGTGAAGTACATAAGAGGCTTATGCTTATGTACTGTGAAGAACATAAGAAGCTTATGCTTATGTGACGCGGATTAGCTTATGCTCATCTACTGTGACGAACGTAAGCATAAGCTAATTTATTTTTTACAGAGAAAATAAGCAGCTTATTCTGATGCATAAGCAGGTTAAGTATGCTAATGTTCTTCAGTCAACCGTCTCTATCCCTGTAAACGTGCCTTAAGTCTAAGCCTACCTAAGTCTACCTTGCCTAAGTGTAAACTACCACTACCTCTGTGCAATGTTGACCCTCGTGCCTCAAATCATGTGACTAATCACGTGACTAATCATTGACAAATCATGTGACCAATCACGTGACACAAATTATGTGATTAATCATGTGACTAATCATGTGACTAATCATGTGACTAATCATGTGACTAATCATGTGACTAACCATGTGACGCTACTCTACAGGACTCTAGTCATGTGTGCACTCTCTATCTTCTCCCACTCACCTGATCCCGCTCAGGCCCACGAGGACGGCCCTCCTGGCCC